>JAJAGP010000762.1:208868-301477 GCA_025084515.1 Ancistrus triradiatus | reverse complement strand
GGAGAGAGAGAGAGAGAGAGAGAGAGAGAGAGAGGGTTATTTGCTTTCGGGTTCTTTATGATTGTTAAATCTTATTGATCTGAATTCTGGTTGAAAGGAAGCAGGAGAATCTCAAATGAAAAGTGGAAAAGGTGATCTCAGAAACTGTTTGGACGATATGGAAAATGCTAATAAAAAATAAACACAGTGAGGGCTGCGTCGACTTGTGCTGCGTATCAGGGAAAGCTGGTGGCTTTTCGATTTGTAGATTGCCAGCAATTGGCAGTCAGGAGGCTGCTGGTAACCGGTAGGGCGTAGGCAACAGAGCAGGGCAGGTATCTGGCCTTCGTTTCCCGGTTGCTGTCTCCTTCAGCCTCTTCAGCCTCTGGGCTCTATGAAGCCACGCCTCCCGGTTTTCTGAAGGGACGCTGTACTACTCGCTAATCAGCCTCGTCCTTTTCGTTTCAGCGTCTGAATCACGTTCCATACGCCATGGGAGTCACCGTGATTTGCTTTCGCTGGCGCTCTGTGGATCCATAATGCTAGATGCGTAGCGGAGCTACGCCATTAGTGTACCTCACCGTAGGGGTGCTGAGCACTTACAGCGTTCGTTTTTGTTGAGGGTTTGGTGTCTTTTTCTTCAGTGGTTGACTGGCGTGTTTGGTTTACACAGTGGTGACTGACTCTTCCACCCAGGGTTCGATCCTCAGCCACTGCATTAGTTTTTTTGCCGTTTTTATTTATTTTATTTTATTTATTTATATTTGGGTTCACCATTTCCATCTGGAGCTAACTGCAGTTGGGTCCATAAAATCCGTTTCATTTTTATTTTCACTATGTGACTGTTTTTATAATGGCCTGGAAGGGATTTACATATTTCTCCCTCTACAGAGCATAATATCATTAAATGATTCATGGAATCTAGAGGAATTTCCTAAAAAGCCTAGACTGAAGAGGGGTGATCTCCGCTCCCTCAGACAGCACTGCATCAAGAACCGTCATTTATCAATAGCTGATAGAACCACATGGGCAAGGGATTCCTTTATCAAACTTTTATAAAGCTCTACAGTACAGAGTTACATTCAGAGATACCACTTAAAATGTTACTGTGCTAAAAAGAAGCCTTATGTTATAACCATGTCCAGCAGGGGCGTCGGCTTCTCTGGGCTCGGAGGCATCTGGGATGGACCATCACACAGTGGGAACGGGGATTATGCTGAGACCCACCAGTATAACAGATCTTTTTTGCAGAGAAAAAGTCCAAAAGTCAGTATCTGTCATGGTATGGGGTCGAGTCAGAGCCCTTGGTAAAGGTCATTTACACTTTTTTTAGAGCAACATAACAGGACGACATCTTTATCAGGGACGTCCGTGCATTTTTCAACAACACAATACAAAACCACATGTAGACACGGGGAGAAACTCAACCAAGGCAGCAGTTGTTCTGGGACTGAACCCAGGTCTGGAGCTGTGAGGTGACCGCCCTAATCACTGCATCACTGTACTGAAACTTCGGCTCACATGAGCACTGAATAATCAGATAATCACTGTAATCTGATAAATGGGTTATGTGTTCGGTCAGTACACACACCATTCAATCAGCTCATGGTTTACAGGGCAGTGATGGTTCCCTGGTGCAACGGCAGGCCCACTGTTGGGCCCTTGAGCAAGGCCCTTAACCCTGAGTCGTTTAGTTTGTACACTGTAAGTCTGTAACTGTTGTAAGTCACTCTGGATAAGAGAACCTGCTAATTATTCACTGAAACAGTTAAATGTAGATAGAAGGTAAATTAATCGTGATCACAGAACACCAGAAGTGGCTTTAGCAAAGAACAGTACAAAAGAATCCTAAATGAAATACCAAAGAATATAAATAATAAAACATCAAAATCTCTAAACAGAACCACAGCGGCTCCATTTCTCCTTAACCTGTATGTTCTAGATCCACAACCAAAGGCATCAAAAGCTGCTATTTATAACCTCTCATACACACACACACACACACACACACACACACACACACACACACGTTCCACTTTGATTTCCACTCAATCAGTGACATTCAGCAGCCCTGAACTCTCAAAGGAACGATTCAATCGGTGTTAATAATGATCGTGTGTTGCTGCTATGTTTACTGCTCTTTAGTTTAAAGAAATGTAAAGTTTAACTCCATAAACACAAACATTCTTTAAGTCTTACATCAGAGTTTTACTACAAGGACTTCAGGACACTGGAAAAAGGCTGAATCAATTCATTTTAAAATATAACTAATATAAAACTAGAACTCGACAGTAAAAATAACAATTATTAAAGCACTGAATGTTGTAATATAATGATTAAATAGAGATGATTACTGTTAAATAATTCCTTATTAATGAAAATAATACCTTTACCCTTAGGCCTCTTTAACATGACAGATATGCTGGTGGTACATACCTGATAGCCGTGTCATTTTAATTTAATAATAATTCATATTTATAAGTTACAGTCAGTTAATCAGTAGCATTTTAGATATACAGATATACAATACAGAGAAACTGCAGACTGTGTGTGTGTGTGTGTGTGTGTGTGTGTGTGTGTGTGTGTGTGTGTGTGTGTGTGTGTGTGTGTGTGTGTGTTGGATAACCTATGATCTGATTCTGTTAGACGATAAAAAATAAACAGACAGACGGAGTGTAGAGGGAACAATTCAGTTAACCTCACACACACCGGGTGATAAAAGTCAATCTGCAATGAATCATTCAGCCCACACACACACACACACACACACACACACACACCAACAGACATACAGTTAAGAGTGTGTGAATCAGAGCTGAGTCAGACTTTAGCATGCTAGCTCAAGCAGTAACTTGGAAACTTGAACAAGTTTAAAAATAAAATAAATCCGTTTCCAATAAGGCAGCTGTTCAGCTCTGAGCGCTGACTAAACCCTCAGTGACTCAAATCGACTGAACCCACTGAGGATTTGTGTAAAATATTTAATAATCAATAATAAAATTGTGTTGATATGATGATTATGACACAGATATTACCTGCACTGAAATTTTAAAAGCTCAGACCAACAAACCTGAACGTTCATTACCCCGAAGAATCATAAGAGATCGACTCACTGATTCATCTGATTCACTTACTGATAGAACAGGGAATCTCAGTCTTAATTAAAGCACTCACTGATTCCAACACTGACCTCTGGCTGCATCAGAACTCTGAGGCTTGATGGAGGGAGGGAGAAAGGTCTGGGATGGTACTGGGGCACAGTAACCTACTATAAAACTGTCTGAAGAAGAAGTGGACCAACTTTCTCAAGACCTACCCACTCGAAGTTCAGGAGCAACTTACCAGGGGTAAGACAAAATCAAAAAATAATAAAACTCTAAGCATTTTTAGTTCTAGACCAGAGGTTCGAGTGATGATATTATGTTTTCATATAGTATTAGAATATATAAAACAGTTCACTACAAACATTTTATAATTATATTTTTAACATTTCCCCAAAATCCAAACTAGCTGCTGTTTCTAACTGCTCCTATAATCATCTCTATCAATAATCAGTCAGTTCTGTGATCATGTGGTCATGTTTATGGTTGATGAATGAAGAAACAGTGTAACGTACAGTATGAGTTCATCCATCCCACAGCAATCTCCGCTCCTGCTGCATCCATCCACATCCAATCCTACAGAAACACACCATAGGGAGTCTTTAGAATTAGTAAAACCATTAATAAGAGCCATTTCATTTCATTATGTTTATTTCATTAAGCACACTACATAACTAAACGTTTGATGATGCCACAATATCTGGAAAGAGAAAGTTCTGCTGTTATTACCGTACGTGTAAAGTGCAGGCACGGGGTTCTAAGAGTTAACTGAATGCTCTGCTATTTAAATCTCTTATCGAAAGCAGTCCATTTCAAGCCACTTTCTTCCCTATGTGTTGAGTCCTACAAACTCTAAGATCTGTTTGTTTACCATCTGTGTTTGTCTCTGCTCTCTGACTCGGCATGACAATTTTGCCGAAAGCTGTAAGGGACCACCAGGACTCAATCCCGGGTCCCTGTTGTGGGGGGGGTTTGTGTATTAGATAATAGAAACTCACAAATTAGACAACAGTTTACAGCATGTTCCTGTAAACGTTCTGTTTTTAGCTCACATGTGCTTATCACACTCTCACACACACTCACTAATGACATCAACTCATTTCCTCCTGAAAAGGGAAATCCTTGTCCTCACATGAGTTAAACACACGCACGCACACGCACGCACACACACACACACACACACAGACACATGCACGCACACACACATTCGTGACAGACTGTGTCTACATTAGAGATGCAGGAAAGGAAATAACCTTTTAAAAGGGATTGTATTGGTAGGTTTGTGTGTGTGTGTGTGTGTGTGTGTGTGAACGTGCATGTGTAAAAGCCTCCTGTTCCTGTCATCACTCCATACAGGATACACCATTTATTTATTCTTCCTCACACACACACACACACACACACACACAATTATTAGATGGTGGCACTACTTTCTCTCTGATCCCTGCTTTACTCTTTCTCAGAAGTGTTTTGAAGAGCTGTTTGATTTGTACCGTGTCCTTGGCAGTACTAATAGCTGCAGGTTTTCCTTGAAATGAAAAAAAAAATCCCTCAAAGGTTGGTAAAAAAAAGAATGTTTACAGTTCTTGGTAGAACTATTCATACATGTTATAAAGTGCACAAACATTGAACAGTTTCATCACCAGAACCTTAAACTCACTTTGTAATTAAGAAAACAGTAGCACAATATTTTTCCTGCATGCTTCCACAACCAGACTGAAGAACTTTGTGATCACAAGAACATTTAAAAACGTATTTATCAAGTTCAGCATCGTTAAATATCTATATACGTTATATTAAAATGTTCACTTTGGAAACATGACAGATTGAATGTTCGAGGAAACTTAAGTTCCTAGAACCATAATATTCTGTGTGTACTTAAAACACACACACACGAACAAAACCTCAGATAAACACATACACATTCAATAAACTCTTAAAATTGCGTTTATATCCTCACAGACAGTTCGAAGTATAATCATAAATGACTTGTATTTCATAGTTTATAAATGTAATTTTCTGACAGAAATTTTCGGAGATTGTGTTAGCATGTTGCTAACGGATTAAAGTTTTCCGTAACCATGGCTTCTCGCGCTCGGGGTCTGCCTCGCCGTTGCCGTGGAAACACAAGCTCACTCGCGCGGCTGAATTTCAAACCGCTTGCTTAGTCTACTTAGGAACCCTAGGTATTCGGTTAAATAATGGCACCTATGCTCTATGTAGTGCACTATGTTTACACAGAAAGCTATTTGTGCTACGATCCCGTATACCCCAAGTAAAATCTCAACACGCATAAAAATAAACTTATTGTGACTGAAATTTCAGAAAGTAATCAGAAATCCTAAGTAAAGCTTTGATTAACATCCTACACGATAACTGTATTACATTTATTAGTTTAATACAACACTAGGTTTTAAATTAACACGAGCTGTCTTTTATTCCATAAAGAATTCCTTCATATAATCAACACACACACACACACACACACACACACACACACACACACATACACACACACACCCCTACATACAGTGCAGAGAGAAAGAAGGAGAGGGCGAGAGATACCTCAGTACAACAGCAACTGGGCTTCGTATCTCCTGAAATTGTCCCAAAAGCTCCGAAAAACGTCCTCCGTTACTTATATACTTATATTACCCCAGTCCAGAACAGAGTGTAGTGTAGTATAAAAGAGTACTGAGAAGTGCAGTATGGTGCCGTGTTTATCTCCACAGTATAAATCTATCATTCATTATTCCTCTACCAGGGCACTGCCCCTTTATTTGCATACGGTGCTGTGATTGGGCGCTGAGTTAAATGGGCGTCTTCAACCTGTTTTTTTATTCATTTATTCATTTAGATTTAGATATTAAACCATTATGTTACGGTAAATACAAATGTAAGAATCAAATCAAATCTGAATAAAGAATATATATATATATATATATATATATGTATATATAAGGAGAGAGAGAGTGTGTTTGGTATGTTCTCCATGCCACGTCTATAAAGCGATTCTTATTTATTAACTGTTTTAAGATCAGTGCGGTCAGAGCATCTTCCAGAGCTGCTTTTCAGATGAGACTCTTCTCCCTGCTGTTCAGGAGAAATCAAATAAATATTTAACTTTTCCATGCATAGAATATAAAACGCACACAGATATATGTTTTAGACTTTTAGAAACACCAAAAGACCTGATGGTGATTTCTGAAAATGAAAATGTGTCTTCACAATCGGTCTGGTTACACTAACAAAAAGTCAGAGAGATCCCAGATACTGAACGACTTTATAATTTGTTCCATTGTATATTGCGATTTAAAATGTTTTCACTTCCTCAATTTCTCCACAGGGCGGCGACACAATGCAGTAAATGCAAAATGTTGTCAAACGCCACACGCGATTTATAAAATTAGGATAATAACATTATACAAATATAACTATAACATTCCGTCCTACAGAAACATTGCGGTGTGTATTTTGTAAGACAAAATGCATGTTTATAATCGAGAAAATGAATAGTTTCGTTCAATCGATGTTGTGATTTTCAACACATCTAGGGCGACATAGAATCGACTCTATGAACCGATTCTCAGTACCGGCTCTATTATTTCTTTCCAGACGGAAAATGAATCATGATCGACTCTCTGATTCCGGGAATCGATCAGCCTGAGATTCTAGGAACTACATCGGTTTCAAACACAACGATGCATTGTGGGAAAGTGCGCGAGCGGACGGTATTCACGTACTAGGTTACGCCGCCAGGTTTCGGAGTGGCTAGTGTTGATGATCGGCGGCAGTTACGTACAGTACGCTTATTGTGTGGATCGTGTTAGTGTGTGTGAGACAGAATCAGTGTGAGCAGGAACTGAGGGATTAATGTCGCTCTAACACTGGATATTCGGTTCTCTGAGGAAGTAAGGCGGGTTTGACCCGGTACAGGCGATCATGAGCGGCCTGGTGGAGGCGGTAAGGCGAGAATGATGAGGTTTTACCTCAAACTGAGGTTTTTAGAAGGTTTGGGAGTAAGTTGGTGCTTTGTGGATGAACAGCAGGAGGAAGTTAAACTGAGGGATTAGAACCTCGAACCGAAGCTCTCAGAACCTCCGGAACCGAGAACAGGTAAGAACCTTCTACAGAATGAATTACTGATCAGTCATCAATATGATCGATACTGTGACTTCATTTCCTCATTGGCTTTTCACTTTAAGAGTGATATAAGAGCCTGTGAGGGAGTGAGGGAGGGTGATCGTGCTAGTGTTTTATTAATATTAATCACAAACAGCAACTAGAAACAACCCTAGGTGATGGATAAAGTAACAAACGTCTAACATTTCATATTTATGATTAAGGATTTGGGCTCTTAACATCTAGAGCAGATCGTAATTCTTATTGGAGTTATGATCCATAAATAAAACATGGTGGAACTTCTTGCTTTTGGAAAGATCATGAGGGCAGAGGGTTTAAGCCAGTACCAGTACCCAGTACCATTATGGATCCTCCACTGTACTTAATGGTTAGCTGTATTATGAGTGCGGTGAGTAAGGTGGTCAGTTTGTCACGTGTTTTCAAATCATCTGTTCCTGTTTCATTACTCAGAGCTGCAGGTTTGGAGAAGATCACAGTACAGATGTTGCTGATCTGGGTCATAGAGGCACTCGTACTTATTTTTGGGTTCCATACTTTTTGGTGGTGATTTAGGAACTAATCTATGGCGGGAGAACCATCCCTTTAGAGATCTTCCACTGGTTCCACACTTCCTCTTTGTTCAGTATTAATGTACATTTTGTACAAAGTGATGTGTGTAGATTCTGCTGTGTGTGTGTGTGTGTGTGAGAGAGATCTTTCTCGAGCTGAATGATGCTGTAATGATGTATTTGAAATGTAAAGTTTAACTCTAACATTAGAAAAGTCACCTCAGGGATCCGGAATTATGTTCTATGAGGAAACGGCTTGAACTAAAAGCATCCGATTATTTCTTGGGTGCATCTGAAACAGACCCCCTGCTCCCCTCGTATTGTTATTTTTTGTACAGGGTTTGTGATGCAAGTGATTAATAAATTAATAATGTCACTTTTGGTTCTTTTCTAAATCCACACACTTCTACAGAGAGAAAGAGAGAGGTGGAAATATTTTGAAATGTGTGACATTACTGTATCTAAAACATTATGGTGGATTAACTAAAGAGCATTGCTCATTTGGGATGAAGTTAATCCACTCTCACTCTCTCTCTCTCTCTCTCTCTCTCTCTCTCTCTCACACACGCACACACACACACTCACACACACACACACACGTTCATAGCACCTGTTGTGCATGTGTCACTGTGTCAGAAAGATAATCTGGAGAAACAACGGTGCGTCTGTCTGTATAGATACGGGAAACAGTGTTACAGCACAGCTGGTGTGTGTGTGGGGTTAGAGGTGGTTCTAGTCATACTAGTTGTGGTGGTTTCGTGGCTTTTACTGCAGTGGTGTGTGTGAGAGAGAGAGTGTATTTATGACACACCTGATGTTATCAGGCCTCTGATTGGATGGTTCTTACCTCTGAGTCATGAGTGTATGACATGCTGTAGAACACAGTGTTTAGGTGTGGTCTTTATCGTCTCGGCTTGACTAAAGGTTTCATTTCTGAATAATTCCAGAGAAACGTTCTATCTAACTCCATCTAAAAACATCCTGTCTGAACCGGTGATAACCCGAGAACAGTGTGTGTGTGTGTGTGTGTGTGTGTGTGTGTAAAACACGGTAACCTAAGACCATGTCGCCTGAATCACAGAACATTTGTCAGAACCGCTTATGACCTGAGAACATCCTGTCTGAATGGATCATACAAGAAATAGTACCGGAGAACGTCCCGTCTGAAGCGGCTGTAACCCAAAAACATCCTGCCTCCCAAGGGCGGTCTGACCAGAACCAACTGTATGTGCTGGAACTGGAGAATGTTCTCTGTAAACCGGCTGGAACCCACAACTTCCAGTCTGAATGTTCTAACTGAACTTATTGTGGTTCATTAATAGGGGTGGGTATTGGAAGGGACTTTGATGTGATTATATCACGATACGAGTTGTACGATATTCCACTAGAGTTCACCAAAAATATACAGACAGCTAGAGTATAAGTTATAAGTTATGATCTGAATCGTCTTAAACCATCACATCACGTCGATAACCCAGCAGAGAAACTGATTCTAAATTCTGATTCTGTACTGTGCCATCTAGAGGAGCGGAGATCGTAGCGTACACCAAATTAAAAACGTGTTTGTATTTCCATATAAAGAAATCGATATTTTCACTTGAAAATCGGTGTAGTATATCGCAATTTTTTTTAATTACTACTATGGGTTTGGGTTTGTTTGTTTTTTTTAGCACATCCCTACTCATTAATGTACGGTTTACACATTTACATCCTGTGTGGATCTAACACCATCAGATCTGAGCTTGAGACTATCCTGTGGGAAACAAATCCTCTACAGTTTATTCTAGCCGGAAACCTAAGAATGTTCTGTCTGTAAAACATCAGGTTTAAACTCAAACACTCGAACTTAAGCCCTATGTGACCCAATAGCCCCCATCTGAACCTAACAGAACGTCTGAACCAGAACCAGAAAGCCAGACTAAGATAAAGCGTGGGTTTAGTTAATTTAAGATCACACAGTCTGTACACAGATAAATCCATCTCTCTATAGCTGTTCTTACAGAGTTAATGAAGCGTGACAATATCTCATTAATGAACACACACACACACACACACACACACACACACACACACAGCATGCCCTGCACAATTAAGGCCTACCCACACTTACATGGCTGTCTTTAAAAAGGGGCTTACCTCCTGCATTCTTAAAAAATAATTTGTATCTGTATGAAAATGTAAAATTACTGCCAAGGGTCGTGTCCACCACACCACACCACACACACACAACACACACCACACCACAGACACACACACACCACAGACACACACCACGCATACACCACACACACGCCACGCATACACCACACACACCACGCATACACCACACACACACCACACCCATACACCACACACACGCCACGCATACACCACACACACGCCACGCATACACCACACACGCCACGCATACACCACACACGCCACGCATACACCACACACGCCACGCATACACCACACACGCCACGCATACACCACACACACGCCACGCATACACCACACACACACCACACCCATACACCACACACACCACGCATACCACATACACACAATACACACACACACACACACACAAAGGAGATAACCGCATACTCTCAGGACATTACACACCAAAATCAGTTTTCTATCTACACTTGAGCACTGAAACTGGCTCTGAACATTTTTCCTCTGAGTGGATGGAGTTTCAGAGTTTTGTCTGTTTTTAAGTGACTCAGTTTGTGGATAAAAACCTAAAACATACAGAAAAAAATAAATTAAAATACATAAGTGTAAAAGACAATAAATGAAATAAAAGAATTTAGGAAAACATGATTTGCATATTCATTGGAACCTCACTGGTTCCTGTAGGCTGTCCGAATTCAGATTTGTACAAAGTCGGACTTGAACTCATTTCAGACAGAGGCTGGACCATGTGTGTGCAGGTTTTACTGATGTGCAACGTCTGAATTGTTGTTCAAATTTGGGGACGAAGCATGGTCGAACTGACCATTTGAAGTCTGAATAGTCAAATAAAGAAATGTTCGAATTCTGAGGTTCCACTGTAGTTTGGACTTTGAAAAGTTACACTCTCATTAAACTCTTTAAATGTGACGCATTTCTTCCTAAAATTTAAAACCTCTTCTAAAGTACTTTTATAAACTATCTTTTTATTTAGAAAATAGAATCCGATAGTCTTTAGAATAATAACACAGACGCATTCTGTTCTTACACCATCCAAACCAATCAGCACTATTACACCAGTACAATCAATGGTGCATTGCACCGTGTGTGTGTGTGTGTGTGTGTGTGTGTGTGTGTGTGTGTGTTTGCTCGCTTGGGGAGGAGCTTGTGCTTCCTGGAGCAGCAGCTGCTGTTCCTCGCTGCTTTAGCAGGTGCAGTGTGTGCGCATGCGTGCTGCTGACTGGCACTAATCCTGATCAGAGATCATAGGCAGGAAAACAGGATACGCACACACACACACACACACACACACACACACGGTGGAGGAGGATGAAGATGTGAGGGTGCAGGGTGATGGACGGAGCTCACACTGCAGCAGCTGCAGCATCAGGATCTGGGAGCCGGCGCAGACACACACACACACACACACACACACACGCGCGCTGTATCTACATGTACTGTAGCAGAGGCTCCCCACACACTGCTTATGTGATCCTCCGCTTCAGACAGCAGGAGTGTGTAGGATAAGAGGAGGAGGAGGAGAGGTGCTGGAGCTCTGGAGGATCAGGAGGAGGCGCTACGTCTCAGATCTAATGGATTACTGACGCCTTTTTTACGTTCTTTATCTTCACGTGATCGTAAGGACCGACAGAGTTCTGCAGCAGTCCCAAACCCGGAAGCACAAAGGAGAACCAAGAACCAGGACACGCCGGCGCATCACACACACACACACACACACAGGGAAATCTGGGACACATCTGCAACGCACACAGGCTATGCACACATACATAACACACCTGATACAGGCTTTACACACTTTACAGAACTAACACACACACCTAGTGCAAGGTAGAGACACACACACACACACACACACACACACACACACGCTGTTTTACAGCGGTGAGCTGATTTGCGGCATCAGTCTGTTATTACTGGATGATGGATGAAGGTAAAGCGCTTTAATTCCTTCACTTTCTGATTAGAGATTTTAGTCAGTCATCCATAAACTAACAGACTGATCAGTGATCAATAAAGAGCGGTGTGTGTGATTACCATAAGGCCTCGGATAGACACACACACTGCATTAAACTGGAGAAGATTTCTAATCTTAATCACCCTTCTATTTAACCTAAATTCTCAAATCATGTTTAATTATGTTGTTTCATTTTACTGATAACTCCTAAATAGATTTATCATTAACTGTAGAATGTACACCCTTAATTCGATCGTTAGTGTTCTTTTTGTTATTAATAACGTGCTTATTACTGATCCCGAAAGCTTGTTTATAGAACATAATTTATAGTATTTATGATGTACCATGGTATCTAGCAATGTAAAGTGTAAAGGTAAATATTTTAAAAATAGGCAGAATTCACAAGTTTATTTAATGTTAACAGTTAGAGAAGGCACACAAGCTGTAATTAGTTTGTTATTCATTTGTAAATGTAACTTTTCTAACTTTAAATTAAAGTTTTTAACAGAGGAGTTTCTCCATGTACAGAGGGAGTAACCCTTAATGGAGCTGTAGGACGTACATAGTGCACATGTTTAGTAAAACACACTGAGACTATATATACACACACACACACCCTGTTCATACACAGCTTATCACACACACCCCAGCTTCATTCAGCATGCGGTAGTTGGACGCGGTGACCCCGTTGGTTCCCCGATGACCCGGAGCGATCCTGAGGTCCTCGGTTCCTGCTGGACCGGCCGTGTGGGATGGAGCTGATCGGAACTGCAGGGGTTGAGAACACCTGACTAGTACTGTGTGTGTGTGTGTAGCCAGAGAAGTGTGTGTTACCGGGGCGATGGGAAGCTCGGCATCATCGCTAACGACGGAGGCGGAGCCTGAGCACGGCTTCAGCAGCGCCCCCTATTCCCCGCCTCCTCCTGTGGGCTGGATACGGAACAGCCACAGCAGCCCGGGGTGGGGCAGCAGAGAACACACACGCCCTCACACACACCGACCACGCAGGTAACACACACTCGCCCTCACATACCGACCAGACCACGCAATTAACACACACACACCCACACACCCCCATGCTCTCGCACACCGACCAACCGCACGGGTAACACACACTCACACCCCAACCGCGCAGGTAGCACACATACCGTGTGTGTGTGTATGTATGTATTTATGTGTATGTGTGTGTGTATGTGTGTGTATATATATATATATATATATATATATATATATATGTATGTATGTATGTATGTATGTATGTATGTATGTGTGCGTGTGTGTGTAATGAACCGTAGTCGTGTCTTGCCTCAGGAAAGCTGCTGTTGTGCATTAGTGAAAAACAGCATCAGATTCTGGCTTCGTGTGTGTGTGTGTGGATATCCAGTGCTGCCTGGATAAATGCTCCTCCATGGGCTAAATCAGTAGCGTTTTAGAGATACAGGTGTGTGTGTGAGTACCTGTCCTGCACTGAGCATGCTCCGGGGGTAAAATCACCAAACAGATAAAAGATTCAGTGGGTGATGGCACCAAGGAGGGTTAAATCACCACAGGGGGTAAACGCATCAAAGTGGGTAAAGACATCAAACTGGTAAAGGCACCAGGGATTCAAAATACCAAAGGGGTAAAATTATCAGCCGTTAAAAGGTCCAAAAGAGTTAAAAGGTCCATGGTTTAAAAGTCCAGGGGGGTTTTCAAGTCCTCTCTCTCTCTCGCAACAGCTCTCTCTGATCCAGGCCAGCACATTCAGACTGCTGATCAAAATTTGACTTCATTTTGTGAATTTCATTCAATATGTACATACTGTTTGAAATATGCACATTGTTATTTGTACATATGTACATATTTAGTTTGGTTTGTTCTATACAGAGAGTTAAAACAGTTTCTTGTTGTTTACATTTTTATACAAAAAGTTCACCACTTTGGATTGTTACTCTTCAGAAATAAATAAAAAATGTCCCTCCCCCCCTCCCCCCCCTCTCTCTCCCCTCTCTCTCCCCTCTCTCTCCCCTCTCTCTCCCCTCTCTCTCTCTCTCTCTCTCGCAGTCTCTCTCACTCTCGCGGCTCCATGATGGAGGCGGTGGTTCTCGGTGCTGATTGGTCGTGCGTTCGCTGTACATTTTTAAACTCGGCCGGATCTCCGCGCTGCTCCATCTGCGAGGCTCCTCGTAACAAACCCGACCTGAACCGAATCCTGCGCCTCAGCACCTGCTGGACCTGCCCACGCTGCACATTGACCAATCACAGCGCCTCGGGGGCGTGCTCAGTCTGCGGTGCCCCTTCCGGCTCCCCGAACGGCCCCGTCCCTTCAGCCTCTTCTCCATCGATTGCGGAACCCGTTCCCACCAACTCTGAACCCAAGCGACAGCACGTGGACGAGGAAACGGTGAAGAAGGCGGAGTCTAATGGGGAAGTGCGAGACAGTGAAGTGGGTGTGACCTCAGGGTGGGAGTGTCCCCGGTGTACGCTTTTGAACACTCCCACTGCAATGTCGTGCTCGGCCTGTGGGGGACCTCAGAAACTGTCCCTTCCTAAAATCCCACCCGAGGCTCTGGTGGTACCCGAGGTTCGGACGCCCTTGGCGGGATTTCCTGCGCAGAGCACAGGGGCAGTCCTTATTGACCTCACTGATGAATCTCCACCCTCTAATCCCGCCCCATCTCAGACGCCATCTCCACCCCCTAATCATGGCCAGTTCCTGCCTCCTTCCTTCTCCTCTTTGCAGAATAATCCTGTTCCTCGTAGCCGGCGTGAAGTCCCACCTCCTACATCCCCCTCATCAGGCTCCACCCCTAAATCCAGACCGCTGTCTTGCTCAGAACCAATCAAACGACTCGGTGTGCTGGAAGAGGAGGAGTGTAACCCAAACCATCCAGCTCCGCCCTCATGGAAATGTCCCGGATGTTCGGCTCCCTCCGGTCCTTCAGTATCTTCCGCCGGTCGCTGTGACGCCTGTAGAGGAACGCGGCAAGGGGCGGGGCCAAGCACAGACGTCATCGACGTCCTCGGCGAGTCCGTCCGCTTCACCCCGGCCACGCCTTCCAGTCCCGACTTCACATCGTGGGCGTGTTCCAAATGCACGCTGCGAAATCCTACGGGATCGGGGCACTGCAGCGCCTGCGGATCATCTAAACTTCACGGATTCTCTGAACCCTTCGCTAAGAAAACCACGCACATGCCCAGAGGGGCGGGGCAAGGGGAGAAGTGGGTGTGTCCGGCGTGCACTTTACTGAACGAGGTGAGCGTGAAGCACTGCGTGGCGTGTCATACGGCTCAGCGTTACGTCAGGAACAGGAAGGTGAAGGCGCTGCGGCGCAGGGAGAGCGTCCACGTGGAACAGCGCCGAAAAACAGACGAGGGAGAAGCCAAGGAGCTGTGGGAGAATATCGTCCGATTCTGCCGAGAGGTGAGTCTCATCTCGTCTAACGCTAATTAGGATGTTTAGCTTCGTCGTGCTGTTTAGATACAGTTAAACCCCGCCCTCCCCATGAGCCCTGTTATTGCACATTTCTACCAGAGGGGTCTCCAAACCCCCACATTAATCCCACCTCATTAAACGTGTTACAATTCAGAGATCGTATAAAATGTACGACACACGGCTACTGATTCATTACATCATCAGCTGGGACACGCTTTAGCGTAACTTTTGCGTACGTTGCATTCAGAATGCGGTGAACTTTGTGGACGACAGCTTCCCCCCCGGTCCCAAATCCGTGGGATTTCCCGAGAGCGACAGCGTCCAGCAGCGAATCAAAAAGTGGCTCCGCCCACACGAGATCAACTGCAACAATTTTAAGGACCGAGGGGTAAAGTGGACCGTGTTCAGGACGCCCCGTCCCTCTGACATCCTGCAAGGCCTTCTGGGTAACTGCTGGTAAGAAGTTTGATATATGATCGTGTTTGAGTTTAACTTACGTACACAGGTGAATAAAGATCTGTGTGTGTGTGTGTGTGTGTGTGTGTGTGTGTGTGTGTGTGAGGTTCCTGAGTGCATTAGCTGTGTTAGCGGAGCGTCCGGAGCTGGTGGAGCGGGTGATGATCACTCGGTCGATCTGCCATGAGGGGGCGTACCAGGTCCGGCTGTGTAAGGATGGGACGTGGACGACGGTTCTGGTGGACGACATGCTGCCGTGTGATGAGTATGGTTACCTGCTCTTCTCACAGGTGCGTGCTCTGTGTGTGTGTGCGCCCTGTGCGTTAGCACTAGCAGTATTATAATTCTGTGTGTGTGTGTCAGGCTCAGAGGAGGCAGCTCTGGGTGGCTCTGATAGAGAAGGCGTTGGCAAAGCTGCACGGTTCGTACTTTGCGCTGCAGGCGGGCCGAGCGATCGAGGGATTAGCGACTCTAACTGGCGCCCCGTGTGACAGTCTGAACCTACAGGTGAACAACACCAACCCCCGAGAGGAACCCATCGATACCGACCTGATCTGGGCCAAGATGATCAGCTCCAAAGAGGCTGGGTAACACACACACACACACCACTGACACACTGCACACGTTACTATAGAAATACCACAAACAATACACACATTTACGAGTTACACACACACTGCTTATGTACAGAAGACCATGGGGAACGAAATGACCCTAAACCTCGGGGATAATCATCGTATTCCTGCTTCAACAGACAGACAATAATCTCACAGAAAGATGGGGCGAAAACTTCAAACTTTATGAGTTAAATAATTACATTCTTCATGTCCTTGAGCATTTACCGAGTTTCAGAGTCTCCACAAACGTGTTTGATAGCCATCTGGCTACAATTACCTCAGAGGTTGCCAGATTCCGCAATAAGTCAGCAGGTCAATGGAGAAAAAGTCTCTTAGAACATGTGGACAGGTTACGTTAGTGTGCGTGTGCAGAATGAGAAAACCCACTGCAGTCCGACTACCGGGACACAGGTGCTGAGAAATTCAGTAACCGAGCTAAAGTCCACAGAATTCATACTCTGATTTCCGTCCTTTAATCTGATCCGTAACGCCGTTTAAATGACCACCTGAATAGTAACTGCAGAAATCGGATCATGATCGGATTAATAAAGGTAAACACACTCCATTTGTCCCGCAGTCTGTGCGTGTGCGTGTGCGTGTGCGTGTGAGACATGAGCTGATGGCCCATGGGAGCAGTGGGAGTGTTCTGGATGGAGTACGGAGACTTTATTAAGTCAGTGATTACTTATCAATACTTAATAATACTTTAGTGATCGGTAATAAACCTGCGGAGCCTCTTCACGTTAGTCATGAACATGGAGCTCTAGAGATAAACTTATCTGACCTACATAACCTGTGTGTGTGCACGCGCGTGTGTGTGCACGCGCGTGTGTGTGTGTGTGTGCGCGCGTGTGTGAGACATTGTGTGTGATGTGTTTTGCTTCATGTCTGTCTCCTCAGGTTCCTGATGGGGGCGTCGTGTGGAGGCGGGAACATGAAGGTGGACGATGCTGTTTATGAGTCTCTGGGACTCCGCCCAAGACACGCCTACTCCGTACTGGACGTGCGGGATGTTCAGGGATACAGGTGTGTGTGATTCCTGTATGAGTGTCTTCATATAGAACATAACGAATTTAGGATCAAAAACATCAAACGTTACTGATTACATCATCAGCTGTTCTGAGGGACTGGGCCTCACGCCCTCTGCTAGGCCTGCCTTGTCTGTTACCCGGGAGTGTCGGGTGGGCGGTCTGGATGCTGGGCTTTGGTCGTCTTGATCTTGACTCATGCATCCTTACCTTAGACTAAGGGCAGAGCTGGGGGTTCATAGTCAAAGAGTCTTATGGTGATCAGAGACGTTGGGTTGCTGTCTTCTGCCTCCCGTGGGGTTGCCGATGTCTCATGTGATCCCTCTTGGCTGTGTTTCCCTACCAGTTCTCCTCTTTCTAGCTATGCTGCTATAGCTAATGCTGCCGGGGTCCTCATGCTACACATGGCATCAGTGATTGTTAATAGACACTGTGCTCTTAATCAATAACTAATTACATTTTCTGTTTTCTCTCCGAGCTGTGTTCCGGTACCAGTTCCAGCCCCACACATGATGTTCATCTGCTGCAGCTTCACTCAAGCTGTTTCCGTCATCAGCTCCAGCCCCACCATACCCCGGCCACTTAATGCCGATGTGCATATTTCACATTTTATTCGAACTATGACTCCATGACTTTAGTTTCATTCTTAGATTTATCATCTACGCCACCCAAGGAGGTTGGGTCCCTTTTTGAGTCTTGGTCCTCCCAAGGTTTCTTCCTCATAACACTTAGGGAGTTTCTCCTTGCCACTGTTGCCCTAGGCTTGCTCAATTTGGGATTGGACGTCGTTATTAGGAGATAATCTAAACTTGTAAAGTTGCTTTGAGACAATGCTCCATTGTAAAAAGCGCTATATAAATAGATCTGACTTGACTTGCTAGGGTAAATAGCAAGTGTGCTTTAACTGCTACTGATTTTCAGTAAGGTTGGTTTAGGGATTGAAGAAGGTTCTGAATGGTTCTGTTGGACTTGGATCTTTCAGGAATGTTCTGAATGGTTCTGGACGTTCCTGTAATGTTCTGTGTTGGTTCTGGACGGTTCCGTGATGTCCTGAATGGTACTGGACGGTTCTCTTTCTCCTGCAGGTTGCTGCGTTTGCGGAATCCATGGGGACGGTTCTCGTGGAACGGCGCTTGGTCAGACGAGTGGTCCGACTGGCCGCAGCACCTGAGACATGAGCTGATGGCCCACGGGAGCAGTGAGGGAGTGTTCTGGATGGAGTACGGAGACTTTATCAAGTCAGTGATTACTTATCAATACTTAGTAATACTTTATTGATCGGTAATAAACCAGCAGAGCCTCTTCATGTTAGTCATGAACATGGAGCTCTAGAAATAGACTTACATAACCTGTGCGTGTGTGTGTGTGTGCTTGTGTGCGTGTGTGCACGTGTCTGCTTGTGCGCGCGTGTACACGTGTGTGCGCGTGTGCATGCGTGTGCATGCGTGTGCATGCGTGTGCGCACGTGTGCGCGCGTGTGTGTGTGTGTGTGTGTGTGTGTGTGTGTGTGTGTGTGTGTGTGTGTGTGTGTGCACGTGCGTGCGCAGGTACTTTGACTCGGTGGATATCTGTAAGATCCACTCTGACTGGCACGAGGTGCGAGTGCAGGGGTCGTTCCCCAGCAGAGCGAGTGGACCAATCACAGTGAGCTCTCTCACCGTCCTCGAAAGAACCGCCTTAGAGTTTGCTCTGTTCCAGGAGGGGAGCAGGTACACACACACACACACACACACACACACACACACACACACACACACTGTGTTTTATGAGGAGTGTTATTTAGGGGCACCATTATGTTTTGGGGAGTACCCCCTGGACCTGGAGGTTTAGCTCAGCATTACACATCAAACTAACAGTCATATGAAGGTCCGGACCCTGAACGTTACCCAGAGCATCCCACTTCATCCACAGAGCCTCCTCGTACCTGCCTTATTATTAAGGGGATGGTCCGACCCAGGCACCTGCCCATAATGTTATTAGTTATTCAGTCTGTTCTGGTTTTAATATTTTAATTGTGTGTGTGTGTGTGTGTGTGTGTGTATGTGTGTGTGTGTGTGTGTGTCAGACGTTCAGACTCGGTGGATAATCACCTGTTGGATCTGTGTATCATGGTTTTCCGGGCCTCGTTCTCCAGCGGTAATAAGCTCACTCTGGGCCGGTTACTGGCTCACAGCAAGCGGGCCGTTAAGAAGTTCGTAGGCTGTGATGTGATGCTGGAACCAGGAGAGTACGCTGTGGTGTGCTGCGCCTTCAACCACTGGAGCACTGGAGGAACTCCAGGTACATACACACACACACACACACAATCATATGAAAAGTGTTTGATTGGTTATAGTTTGTTTGCCCTCGGAGTGTGTTTATACTAGTGTGTTAGTTTCAGTGGTGTGTGTGTGTGTGTGTGTGTGTGTGTGTGTGTGTGTGTGTTTGAGCACACACACACACACACACACACACACACACACATGGCGTAGCAGTGCTGCAATGTGCTGGAGGATGTCAGGGCTACAGGCACTGCCTGTTTTATGATATTTTCACCTCACCATGGGAATCCAGTAAGACTCATGAACACATTCAGCACAAAAACTCTGAATGTAAATTACATTTAAAATTTAGCCTGGGTGAGCGATACACAGTCCGATACACTCCTGTGCTAAACGAGGAAGTCGGCAGTGTGTGATGTAGGGAGTGACGTGGTGGGAGTGATGAGCACTGGGAAATGTAGTGAGGAAAAGCCGTGGGCATGACAATAATCTTTTTGATTAATTACTCAGTAAACTGCATGAGATTTAATATTTTATTACTGTATACAAAATGAGCTTTATTGTAATAGTTTAATGATTTTGCCCAACTGTATGTTACTAAGTTTTTTAAACATGTTTAAGATGCCCTACGATGTATACCGTATATATTAAACTCTTAAATTTCCGATAAATTCAGCTTTTGGGTTTTTCTGAGCGGATCCCCATGGTAACTCAGGAAGTGGATGTATTTCTGTATCACTCTTTATAACGGAACATTGTCCCTTTATGTATCCCTAGATCCACAGCTCTAACGGAGCAAACCTAGGGCGCCAGCGGCAAGGAAATCCCTAAACGCTATAAGGAAGAAACCTCATTAGGACCAAGACTCAAAGAGAAACCCGATCTGCTTACAGATATTATGTGTGAAAAGGAAACTAAATTATCCTATTAATACGATTATAGTGATAATTAAGGAAAACATGATAAATACAATAAACTATAATAATATGAAGACTATAATAAGTTAGAGAGAATACAAGACTATGGAACATAAGACATAGTGTTTATAATTACAGTGGAACCTTCAAACAATTCAGACATCGAACATTCCCAGAGTGTCACCCAAAATTCCAACTTTTAAACATCAGCACCCTAAAAAACACTTAATGAGGCACATGCTGCAGTCCAGCCAGTGTCGGTAATCCCAAAGAACAGCTGGTGTTACTGCCCTCTGAGGTGGTCTGAGTAATTGTGTGTGTGTGTGTGTGTGTGTGTGTTTATGGCATGTCCGTGTGTGTGTGTTTCAGTGTCGAGCCCCACTGCCCCCGCTCGGTCGTGTCCTGACTCTCCGGGCTTCATTTTGGCCATCTACAGCTCCAGACAGGTGATGGTGGAGCAGGTGGACGCCACGGCAACCACACTCGCCGACGCCATCATCCTGCTGACCGAGAACAAAGGAGAGAGGCACGAGGTACGGGCACAGGGCTGGCACACGCCTGGCACACGCCTAAATACAGCACTCTGTACCAACAGTGATACACCTCTAAACATGCGCTCTGTTTGTCTCAGGGTCGAGAGGGAATGACCTGTTACTACCTCACCCATGGGTGGGCAGGGCTTATTGTTGTCGTGGAGAATCGTCACCCAAAGTTCCACCTGCACGTGTCATGTGACTGTACGGACAGTTTTAATGTGGTGTCGACACGCGGCAGCCTGAAAACCATCGACAGTGTTCCACCGTTACACAGGTGTGCGTGCGCGCGCACACACACACACACACACACACACACACACTCATACGCCAGCTTATCCTACTATCGGTGCATTTGTTCTGCAGTGCCACCTGCTGTTCATTCCTCAGTAGTCAAGTCAAGTCAAGTCAGATCTATTTATATAGTGCTTTTTACAATGGAGCATTGTCTCAAAGCAACTTTACAAGTCTAGATTATCTCCTAATAACTACGTCCAATCCCAAATTGAGCAAGCCTAGGGGCGACCGTGGCAAGGAAAAAAAAAACTCCCTAGTTCTAGGAAGAAACCTTGGGAGGACCAAGACTCAAAAAGGGACCCAACCTCCACCTCCGTGGGCGGCATAGATGATTAAATCTAAGAACGAAACTAAAGTCATGGAGTCAAAGTTCGAATAAAATGTGAAGTATGCACATCGGCATTAAGTGGCCCGGGTGGGTATGATGGGCTAGAGGCTGATGATGGAAGCAGCTTGAGTGGAGCTTACAGCGGTAGATGAACATCATGTGTGGGGCTGGGAACTGATACCGGAACACAGCTCGGAAAGAAAGAAAACAGAAAATGTAATTAGTTATTGATTAAGAGCACAGTGTCTATTAACAATCTCTGATGCCACGTGTGCATGGAGACCCCGCAGCATTAGCTATAGGCAGCATAGCTAGAAAGAGGAGAACTGGTAGGAAACACAGCCAAGAGGGATCACATGAGACATCGGCAAACCCCATGGGAGGCAGAAGACAGCAACCCAAACGTCGCTGATCACCATAAGACTCTTTAACTATAAACCCCCAGCTCTGCCCTTAGTCTAAGGCAAGGATGCACGAGTCAAGATCACGAGGACCCGAAGCCTAGTTCAGCCAGACCGCCCACTCGACACTCCCGGGCTAACGGCCAAAGCAGGCAGGCCCAGACATGAACTCCAGACTCTGGCCCCAGTGACCCAAGCCATGCATCCTGGTCTAAAATCTAGTCAAAAGCCTGTGCCAAATTAGGTATGTCGTTAGCCTAGACTTAAAACTTTGGAGAGTGTCTGAGTCTCGAACTAAAGTGGGGAAGTTTTTACTCCATATTTGGGGGGCCATGTATGAGCAAGGCCTTTCCCCCTGCTGTGACTTTTTCAATTCTAGGAACTAAAAGAAGTCCTGCCCTGTGAACGAAGTAGGACGATTGGGATTGTAAACTCTAAGAGTTCACATCAGATAATGTGGGGGCCAGGGCCATGTAGAGCTTTATAAAGTTATAAGAAGTATTTTGTAATCAATGCGGAATTTGACTGGTTAACCAGTGCCAGTGATGATAGAACAGGAGTGATATGATCAAATTTTCTAGTTCGAGTTTAGCACTCGGGCAGCTGCATTCTGAACTACCTGAAGTTTATTTATAGATTTACTAGAGCATCAAGTAAGTAAGGCGTTAACAGTAATCCAACCTTGAGGTTATAAAAACGCATGAAACAATTTCATCTGCATCATTAAAAGAGAGGAATATTTCTAAGTTTTTGCGATATTACGTAATTGAAAGAAAGCAATTCGAGTGATGCTGCTAATGTGTGCATCAAAGGAGAGATCTGAATCAAATGTGGACCCCCAAGTTTTTTTACAGACGGACTGGGCACTACTGGACAGCCATCTAGATTTAGGATAGATGTAGCCAACCTGTCTCTCACACCCTACATTAAATGGCAGTGTTGTGCCTGAACGAGTTAAAAGAACGCGTTCATTGAACACGCTCATTTTTACGTGAACGTTGAACTGAACGCAACACATTTGTTAATAAAGAACTTGAACGTGAATTAGTTCACATTATGTGTCATGAACGGCAGACATCACTGTAAATGAACGTTGGAATTTGTTTTCCATTGAAAACTGAGTGACATCTGTTTTCTCTTTTGAAACGCAACGAGTGAAAGTTCCTCCCTCCTGTATTCTCGCTGGTGCCGCTTAAATCATGTATCACCAGACAGAAATGGTTTGACATTGTGTGCGCAATGCATTGCGGGCAAGGTAGTGTCCGGCTGAGACTAGTTAACATACTGGCTAGTTAATAACATACTGGCTTCCGCACGACGTTACCCGTGATGAATTGCAGCAGAGCGGGGTAGCCATAGCAACGCCGCGTACACAATTGCAGTGTCATGAGCAAATGTCTACAATGAGCAGTTTCAAAGAACGTATAGTGATTTCTAGCTTGTAGTGTGAGAAAAAGTATTTATTTGAATATCTCACGAAAAAAGTAAAATGAACTGAACTTTGAACTAGTTCAGAATTAAAATTGTGAACTTTGAACGTGAACTGTTCACTTTGAGCATGTATGAACTGAACTTGAACTAGTTCAGAAAAGCTGTGAACTGGCACAACACTGATTAAATGTTGCCAGTATTACATGTTAATACTGATGCCTTCTTGTGTGTGTGTGTGTGTGTGTGTGTGTGTGTGTGTGTGTGTGTGTGTGTGTGTGTGTGTGTGTGTGTGTGTTACAGGCAGGTACTGGTGGTTCTCTCGCAGTTAGAGGGGAACGCAGGGTTCTCCATCACTCACCGTTTGGCCCATCGGAAGGCGGCCCAGGCCAGTTTGGGGGACTGGACCCCGACTAAAGCCACACACTCACCTCAGCTCACCTCCGACACAGAGGGACTGCACAAACCCCGCCCACTCTGACACACACCACCCATGGGGGAGGAGCACGCTGGAACTACTGAGCCAATCATACCACTGCTCACTGAGCCACACACACACACACACGGACACACTGATGTGTGTTTAAAGAGCCAAACCTGCAGGACTTTGCTTTTATACTCATCACACCCTCTTATCCAATGAAATGTCTTTGTATGATCTCATTAGCATATGGGGCGGAGCTTATGTTGGTAGAAGTTGATCTAGGTGTGGGATTGTGGGTAATGATTATCATAGAATGCTGATGCCATCTTCTCTCGACTCTCCTGTTCTTGTATGGACTGTGGGCGTGTCCCAATCCACTTTAATGTGCACTCGTTCCCTACACCCGAACCATTAATGCAGCCTTATGCAAAAGTATAGGCACCCCTGAGAGAGAGAGAGTGTGAGCAAACCAATGCTGGATGTGACTCAAGCCCTGATTGGCTGTATTTTACTTTTATCAGTGTGTTTACAGAGCAGCTGAGAGCTGGAGCTGCTGCTTTACTGCTCCATAACTGTCTCGCATGCTCTCTCTCTCTCTCACACACACACACACACACACACACACACACACACTCCTACCCTTCACATTAATCATGGATGATTCTTCTTTATTGTGTACACACCACATCATACACTCATGATTCTTGTCCCTCACACACACAGTAAATGTGTCAGACACCGAGTGTCCAACTATACTGTGTGTGCTGTCCTGTTCTTCATCCAGATCCATTGCATTGGTGTGTGTGTGTGTGTGTGTG
Source organism: Ancistrus triradiatus (assembly GCA_025084515.1). NCBI lineage: Eukaryota > Metazoa > Chordata > Actinopteri > Siluriformes > Loricariidae > Ancistrus > Ancistrus triradiatus. The sequence continues at coordinate 276,651 of JAJAGP010000762.1, read as the reverse complement.
TGTGTGTGTTTGTGTGTGTAAAAACAGGCTGAACCCTGTATGCTTGGTTCCCGATCTCAGGTTCCACAGGACCAAATAAAGCTTTTTAATCTGATAGTTTGTGTTCCAATAAAAAATATAAATGTAAATACTTAAATCTCCTCTGTAAATAAAATACAACTTTGCATAATGTGTAAGAATCTGGATTTTTCTGGTTGAAACAGAACCACATTGAATTAGTCCAGTTCCTCACTTGTTCTGTTATAACCCTCTCTGTCTTGTTCATACCAGAGAGTCAGGATACAAAATATGTTATTTAAAAAATGTTTGTACATGATTTTAGTTTTTTGTTTGTTTGTTTGTTTTTTTTATTTATTAATTTGGAATCATATTGAAAATTGCAAATGTTTTTGACGGCTAAAACTTGTACAGAAATATTCTGATCCTCAAAACAAGCATATTTGCTTGTACATGGGTGCAAACTGTCTCACTCTAGTTTTAATAATTCTAAAAAAGCACTCTAATTTGAACTTGATTCAATTTATTTAATTTAAATATTTGTTATAGAGGATATTGTAATTTTTACTACGCTGAGAATACTGTTATTGCTGTACTCCAGAACAGCAGGAGGCGCTGCTGTAGCAGAATGTTTCGCCTCGGTGAATCATAATGGCTAGCTTTAGCTGATGAGGCACAGATAAATAATCTTATTAAATGATAAATTATGTAAAGCTCCTCAGATAAATAAAAATTGTATCTACTTACAGTTCTTTCCGCTAGACCTGATGGAGTTACGATAAAAGAAGGTTTAACTCCTGTTCGAAACTAGTAGCTGCTCGGCTAACGCTTAGCGTAGTAAACAAACTCGTACTACCTACGTAGTACACTACATAGGGTATGAACGTAATGACCGATTCGCCCTACTTCGTGCACTCTGTATTGGATCAGAGAGATTGGAAACTGAATGAACGTTACACTTCACTTAATTACAACCACATCGATTTAAAACAGTTAATAGATCTTAGGTTATTCTGATCGCTACAGGAGTGTATTGTGAGTAATTCCTGATGAAATACAGAATATTTGAGGATACAATATCCCACAGCTACACACCTTTGAACTTCACACAGAGAAATGAGACAAAAGCACAGTACTGGAGATGGGACTATAATTTATTTGTGTACATTCAAAACTTTACATTTATAAATGCAGGATGTGTTGAGATACATGTCTGCATTTACCTCATAACATTACGTTACATGTGATGTACATGTTCGTGCGTGCAAACGTTCAATAAGTGGATTCCGAGCTCGGACTCGAACCCGGGATCTCTGTAGCTGTGTAACACCACCATGCTAATGTAGTAGATGCCTTAAGACTTGTATTCATGTTATTATTAGTATTAAATCTATACAGGCTGATATTTTATCACATAAAGATGAATGTATAAGCAGGTTTATATTTTGGCTGATACGATACACTGTTCCATATGTACATTCATAATACAGTTTTTGTGTGTGTGTGTGTGTGTGTGTGTGTTAGAGAGTTCCACTTTCAGACTTCAGATCCACTTTCATCTTCTGTTTTTCCATCACCGCCTCCAACTCCGTCGCTCTCCTCACATCCTGATCCAGAGGGAGAGAGAATTAGGGTCTAGTCAGAGAGAGAGAGAGAGAGAGAGAGAGAGAGAGAGAGGGAGAGAGAGAGAGAGAGAGAGAGAGAGAGAGAGAGAGAACCTCTAATAGGGCTTTTTGTACAGTCAGTTGGCTGTACACTCTAGTGCCCTCCTCAGGAATAACAGCACGTAGCTCCTCTTTATTCAGAGAGAAGAGCTGAGCTCCAGTTAACACCCGCAAACACTGCACTGTCCTGCACACACAAACACACACATAATCAGAACAGATACAAAACATGATTACATTCTGAAACACTAGCAGTAAAATTAAGTGACATTACAGTATATCTGTGTGTGTGTGAGAGGGAGAGAGAGAGAGAGAGACTCACGGCTCGCTGAAGCCTTTCCCCTGTAGCCAGGCCTCGACCTCAGCAGGAGGTGAGTGATAATCCAGAGGCAGTGAGGTATCAGCGGAACGAGGAATCACTAATGGACGAGATAAAGCTGCTTTCCCACTGGTCAGTCTCTGTAACAGCTCATCATTCACCTGCATCACTGAAACACACATATCAACCAGTGTCTAATGCATACATACAGTGGGGCAAAAAAGGATTGTGCAAGTTCTCCAACTTGATGAAAGATGAGAGAGGTCTGTAATTTTCATCATAGCTACACTTCAACTATGAGAGACAAAATGAGAAAAAAATCCAGGAAATCACATTGTAGGTGTGCAAGATTTCTGGCTCTCACAGAGCTGTAACTTCTTCTTTAAGAAGCTCTTCTGTCCTCCACCTGTTACCTGTATTAATGGCACCTGTTTGACCTCGTTATCTGTATAAAAGACACCTGTCCACAGCCTCATACAGTCAGACTCCAAACTCAACCATGGCCAAAGAGCTATTGAAGGACACCAGGAAGAAAATTGTAGACCTGCAGCAGGCTGGAACGAGTGAATCTACAATAGGCCAGCATGTTGGTATGAATAAATCAACTGTGGGAGCAATTGTAAGAAAATGGAAGCCATACAAGACCATCGATAATTTCCCTCGATCTGGGGCTCCACACAAGATCTCATCCCGTGGGGTCAAAATGATCATGAGAACGGTGAGCAAAAATCCCAGAACTACACAGAGAGACCTGATGAATGACCTGCAGAGAGCTGGGACCAAAGTAACAAAGGCTACCATCAGTAACACACTACGCCGAGAGGGACTCAGATCCTGCAGTGCCAGGCATGCCCCCCTGCTTAAGCTAGTACATGTCCAGGCCCGTCTGAAGTTTGCCAGAGAGCATATGGATGATCCAGAAGAGGACTGGGAGAATATCATGTGGTCAGATGGAAACCCAAAATAAAAAGGAACGTTTTGGTAAAAGACCCTCAAACTCGTCATGTTTGGAGGAAGAAGAAGAAGAATGCTGAGTTGCATCCCAAGAACACCAGACCTTACTGTCAAAGGCATGGAGGTGGAGGAAAAACATCATGGCCTTTGGGGCTCATGTTTTTCTTGCAGAGGGGGCAGCCACGACTGAGTCCGTGGTGTTAAGGGAAGAATGAACGGGGGCCATGTTGTCTGAGATATTTTAAGCCAAAAACCTCCTTCCCATCAGTTGAGGTGAGGAGGAATTGAAGGGATGGAAACATGGCTGGGGGTTCCAGCATGGGACCAATTGATCCCCAAAAACACACCGCTCGGCAAAGAAGAGTGGCCCCCGTAAAAAAGCATTCAAGGTCCCTGGAGTGCCCTCGCCAGTTTTCTCCAGACTCAGCCCCATAGAAAATCTGTGGAGGTGGAGGGAGTTGACAAAGCCCGTGTTGCCCCCAAAAAACATTCACGCTATAGAGGGAGGGAGGATTCTGCATGGAGGAATGGGCCAACCAAAATTACCAGACTACAGTTGTGTGCCAACCTGGTGAAAGGACTTACAGGAAATTTTGGACGTTCTGTCATTTGCCAGCAAAGGTTTTTGTTACAAAGTATTGACTTGAATTTTTGTTATTGACCAAATTACTTATTTTCCCACATAATTTACAATTAAATTCTTAAAAAAAAAATCCTACAATGTGATTTTCCTGGATTTTCTTTCTCATTTGTTCCTCTTATGGTTGAAGTGTAGCTATGATGAAAAATTACAGGGACCTCTCTCATATTTTCTTACGTAGGAGAACTTGTACAATCATTGGCTGACTTGGCGACTTTTTTGCCCCAATGTATATATGTATATATATATATATATAGATATATTTATATATATATATATATAGGGGGGACCACCCCACCCCCCCCCCCCAAACAACGTGTGTGTGTGTGTTTTTGTACCTTTCTCGGTATCCTCAGGCAGGGGTTGTTGTTGAGGGGGCATGGGGGCAGGGCCGAGCTCCGAGGTCGTGACCCGATGTTGATCAGATTGAAGACTGGGAGGGGCAGAGGTAAGTTCTGGTCTTCTGCATTGTAGGGGGGAGGGAGCTGGAGCCCTTGAGGGAGGACGAGGGAACCCAAAATATTTACTGTTATCTTATGGGAAAACATGCAGAGGGCCAGAGGGGTGTGCCCCCCCAGTCACTAACTAAATTTAACTAATAAAGATTGATCTGAGTCCTAAAAAACACACATGGGGACATGTAAAAAGTATTTATCAGATGCTCTGGAACTCTGCAGGGTGAGGGGCTTTACTGCTTACGGGCACGGCTGGGGATTAGAAAACCCACAACCTAACACGTCCCTTTAGTAATCCAAAAAGTGTCGATTCCCTGATTTCCAGCTTAGGAGACAAAACCTTTTGAGGGTTTTAGTCTGCAGTGTGTATTATAGGACATGTTTTACCTGATTAGGAACCTAGCTCGGATCTTTGATGTGTAAACAGTAGTTGCATGTTCAAGTAAGTCAAGTCAGATTTTAGTTAATATAGCGGGCTTTTTTAACAATGGAGCCTTGTCTCAAAGCAACTTTTACAACAAGTTTAGATTATTCTTCTAATAAACTACGGGTCCAAATCCCAAATTGAGCAAGCTAGGGCGGGACAGTGGCAAGGAAAGAACTCCCCTAGTTCTTAGGTTAAGGAAACCTTGGGAGGGACCAAGACTCAAAAAGGGACCCCAACCTCCTTGGGCGGTGTGTGGCGGTGTTTTTTTTGTTGTTAGATGATAATCTAAGATCCGAAATCTAAAGTCATGGAGTCAAAGTTTAAAATAAAAATGTGAAGTATTGCAAACATCGGGACATTCATTAAGTGCCCGGGTATTGATGGGGCTGGAGCTGATGGACGGAAAGCCGGCAGCAGCTTGAGTGGGAGCTCCATCAGATGGAACCAGCATGTGTGGGGCTGGAAAAAGGGCTGGAACTGCCGGAACAACAGCTCGGAGAGAAAAAACAGAAGAAGAAAAATGTAATTAGTTATTGATTAAGAGCACAGTGTCTATAAACCAATCACTGATGGCCATGTCAAATCACTGGATGCCAGTGTAGCATGGAGACCCCGGCAGCTTACGCTATAGGCAGCATCGCTAGGAAAGAGGGAAAGAAAACTGGTAGGAAACACAGGCCAAGAGGGATCCACATGAGACATGGCCAACCCCACGGGAGGCAGAAGGAACAGCAACCCAAAACGTCTCTGATCACCATAAAGTTATAAGAAAGGTATTTTTGTAATCAATGCAGAATTTGGGACTGGTAAACCAGTGCAGTGATTTGATACAGAACAGGAACGGGATATGACAAAATTTTCTAGTTCGAGTTGCACTTGGGCAGCTGCATTCTGAACTAACTGGAAAGTTATTTATAGGACTTACTAGAGGCATCCAGTACGTTAAAAGGGCGTTTATAGTAATCCAACTTGAGTTATAATAAACGCATGAACAAGTTTTTCGGCATAATTTTAAAAGAGAGGATATTTCTAAGTTTATCGATATTACGTTAATTTCTTTAAAGAAAGCAATTCGAGTTGACACTGCTAATGTGCGCATCAAAGGGGAAATCTGAATCCAAGTTGACACCTTAAGTTGTGTTTACAGGGGGACTGGGCAATACTGGGACAGCCATCTAGATTTATTGATAGATGTAGCAAACCTGTCTCTCACAGCCTTGGTCCCACTAATAGAAACCTCAGCTTTATCTGAAAGGTCAAGTAATAAGAGAAAATTAAATAACATCCAAATCTTTATTTCCTTTACACAGTCCTCGATTTTGTTGATTGTTAAGGCTGTCCATTAGGTTTGGCTGATATGACAGGTGTGTCATATTTCTTGCATAGCAGTGGAAACTAATGCCATGTTTACGGAATAAAAATGAGCCAGTGGTAGCATGTACAGAGAAGTAGAATAAAAGCGGGGCCAAAGCAACATGGATCCCGGAGGCAACGCCAACTTCAACTTTTGAGAGCTTAGACCCTTAGATTATTTATATGAAAAAACAAAAAACTGGTTACCGGTCAGTTAAGTTAGGATTTTTTAAACCAAGGGAAAGTGCTGATCCCTTAATACCGGGGACCCAGTAATTTTCTAAGTATGGTAGTTTAAAAATCATGATCTCTAGTGTCAAAAATGCTGCACTTAAATCTAAACAGAACAAGAAAAGAAGAAAAAAACACATCCCTTATCTGAGGAACATTATAAACAAAGTCTTTAGTACCCTAATTTAATGTGTTTCAGTACTATGATGGGGCCTGAAGCCACAGAATTGACTGAAAAATGTTTCATAAATACCATTCCTTGGAGGTGGTGGGTAACTGCAGAGCTGCTGATAGACGGCTTTTCTAAGATTTTGGGACCAGAAAAATGGTAAATTTGAAATTTGGTCTATAATAGATATCCCCCACAACAAGGGTCAAGGGATTGGGCTTTTTTAATCAGTGTTGATAACGGCAGACTTAAAAGGGAGTTGGGTAACTAAACCTAGGTAAGGATGAATTATTAAAATAAAAACTAACACTAGGCTCTATAAACTTGTTTGGAGTCTTGTTTGAGTTTGAGTAGACGTGTAGGGAATGGGGGGTATCTAATAAACAAAACATGTTGATGGACTTAGAGAGCTGGATCAGTGCGGAATAGTCAGTATTAGTAAATTGGGGTAAAAAGATTCTAGTCTTGATTTACAAGCTTCATTATAAAACAGATGTCTTCACTTAGTGCTGCATCTGGAAGGTTGCTGAATAGTTTGGTTTGATGATGTGATGAGCATTGAGTGTTATGCCTAATGTTTTCTATCTTATCATTAAAGAAAAGGAAAGTCATGAAATCATTACTGTTTTTAAAAATTACACAGAATGGGAGAGGAAGAGTCACTTTCTGTGGGGTTTTTTGTTTAATTTTGGAGACTGTATTAAAGAGAAATCTTGCATTATTCTTATTTTTTCTCTATGATTGAAGAGAAGTTGCAGAGCTTTAGCTTTAGTGAGGGCATGCTTGTTACTCTGCCATTGCTGTCCCTCCAAGCAAATCTTAAACACTTCCAATTTTATTATGTTCTCCACTTTGCGCTCTAAATTGCCGTGTTCTTTGGCTTTAAGGTAGGGTGGTGGTCATTTTTTATTACCATGGTGCAGTCCTTTTTTCCCTAATTACATTTGGACCCTAGCAGGGGCAGTGTGTCCAGGGTTGAGCGAAGCACACATTCTAATTGCTCATTTACACACTCAAGATGGACCTGATCTCTGTAGGTGTATAAATTTAGTCTGGTAGGTTTTAATAAAAACGCAGAAGCTGGAGTAGCAGGATGTGATTAGTTGCGTTGGTGTGATAACGAGGCAGAAGGATTTTATTTATTAGAGATAGCTCAAATACTAAAATGTTCTCTCTGTGTGTGTGTGTGTGTGTGTGTGTGTGTGTGTGTGTGTGTGAGAGAGAGAGAGAGAGAGAGAGTGTGAGAGTGTTGGATGTACTTTGGGGGGTCTGGTGCTAGTTGGACTCTCAATGTGAGACACAGGCTCCAGAATGTTAAACGGAACGAAGCCGACTTCATTAAACCTGTTACGGCATTTCCACCATCGCTTAGACGATTCAAGCACCTGAAACAGAGACAGAGATTCATTCTTATTATATTATTATTAATTCATGAATTTATTATTAATGTATTATTAGTGCTGTTGTGTATTTGTGCATCGGCTACACATAATCACGAAGAAAGAGGCTCTGAACTAAACTAAACTCCAGAGAGCAGAAACAGAGCAAATGAGAACAACAACCAACACTGAACATGGTTTTCTAGATAATTGTGTGTGTGTGTCTGTGTGTCTGTGTGTCTGTGTTGCATACCTCCAGTGTCTCCCCCTGCAGGACAGAGAGCTCACTGTTATTCCGAGCTACAAAGTCATAGCTGCAGCGGTACTGTCGGTCCTTCAGTGGAATTCCGTCACTGCGAGAAACCAAAGAACTAAAATTCATTAACAAATCAATCAATCAATAACTACATTGATTATATCCATCACCTCAAATGATCCTACTCATTAAATCTCGAGTGAAACACACTGATGATTCTAAACCACACGGTGGATTCTAGATCCAGAACGCTTGTATTAGTACAGTAATGCTGATTAATCTGGAGCCACACTAAAGACTCCAGGGTTACAATCTCAGGAGGATTCTGGAGCAGCACTGAGTCATCTAGAATCACACTAATAATAACCACACATTGCCCCAATAATCCCAAATCTACACTGTTGATTCTAGAACCTAAGAGAAACATCCAAAAATCCACCATCAATTCTAGAAGCACACTGACGATTCTAAAACAGTAATGGACCTGAAATGGTGCTGAGTTCTACCAAAAAAAAACACCACATTTTACAGTTCTTGAACCTAACTGAGGATTCTAGAGCAGCACTGAGTGATCTAGAACCAAACTGAGCTGTACTGAGGAGCTGAGTCTGGTGATTGATCCTGATGATTGTAAAATGGCTCTAAAGTTAATGTTATAAGATAAAGCTTCACTGTTAGTAACATGCGCAGATCTAGAACTGTAGATCTGTACTGAAACCACACTGTGGGTTCTAGATTATGGATCAGTAAGAGTTCTTGATTAATCAGAGAACATTAGTTCCAACTGTTAGGTGATCAGCCTGTACGTGGCTTTTGTTTGGACTCACGTTTCAGTTTCTGAGTCCTGTGCAGCAACAGGAGGAACCGCGGCCTGGAGAGAGCTCTGTAACCACACACACACACACACACACACACATTTGTTCAGTCGTTCGTATTGGACCACTTTTTAGTCCTAGAATAATAACGATAGTTGTTTCCTAAATCAGATGTAGGATGTAATGGTTGCCATGGTTACCTCCTGTTTTTCCCTCTCTGCATCTTTCCTGTGTTCTAATTGGACGGGATCAATCCAACCATTAACCTCTGACCCCAGAGGCTTCCAACCATTCAGAAAGACTGGAACGTATGAAGATCCTGAAACATTTAATGCTGAGCTAAAACACACACACACACACACACACCATGAATAATTCAGCATCGTATCTACAGTATGTATTTAAGTATGTATATAATATATATATAATAATATATATATATATATATATATATAGATATATGATATATATATATATATATATATATTATATATGTCAGTGTGTGTGTATGGATGGAGATCACTATTCTTTATTACGAGAGCGCAAAAATCAAAGGAACGAAGAGCGCAAAATAAACTTGTAAAATCGAGCGAAAACCAAGGAACTACTGTACGCTTTCCAAAGCGGCCAGCCGCGTTTTCAGTTCTGTGCGCGTTCGTAGATAACAAAAACCGGAACATACATCAGAGGGGGGCCACTAGGCTTGGTAGATCGGATTACTGGAAACTATCGATTGGCAGATGTCGCAATCGGCAACCCTCTCTTCTCTAAGGGCATAATATAGAGGAAAAAAAAAAAAAAATGCAGTAAAGAAGTACTAAATGCATTATTAAAGCTTAAAATGAAGGAATTATAAATGGCCAAACCCCATGGGCACAGGAACAGACTGGAAGGGACAGTTTTATTAATATTTGTTAAAAGTAAAGTTGGAAGGGCAGGCACACAAACTGAAGTAAGCAAGAAGAGAGCATATTATCAAGAATGCGATCTTTACATACAGGGTTAAACAGCAGCTTGTTTTAATGCAGAAACATATTGAGGGCAACTGTGAATACTGTAATAATCAAGAAACTGTAGAACACGTAATCCTTCATTGTCCTAAATATTATCAAGCCAGACAATGATTCATTTCACATCTTGAGGGAAATCAAATTAGACTGAAATTACATGACATATATCAAAAGTTTGGGCACTCCTTATCAAATGTTTGCTGATTTTCTAAGTTAAATAAGCTAGCCTAAGCTCTACATGAAACAATAGTATGGCATATTTCTACAAATGTTTAATGCACAGTATTCATTTGCTGAATTTAACATGTTGGAAGAACATAATATAAAATGTGACTGCCAGTCAGTACTTGGTAACTCCTTGACACAAACTACAGGGAATCAATAAGTGCCCAAATCTTTGCACTTGCAGCATTTTATGTTATTTTCTCCACAGTATGTTAAATTCAGCAAATCAATGATGGAATTACATTAAAATTTAGACCTGTTCCCATTTTGAATTTAGAACGACCATCCCAATTGTCAGGCCTAATGTGTGAACATGTGATTTGATGTAAAGATGTCTGAAATAACTCTGCATTCTCAGTAAATATAATGTATTTGAGATCATGTATAGCTCTGTCGATTTCTGGAAGCTGTGCAGAGAACTGGCTGGCCATCATGGTATGGTCCTTCGTTTGAAATAAATCCCCAGTTTACTTTTAAAATTATGAAACTGTCTTTATCCTTCATTTTAGCTTTAATAATGCATTTAGTTTCTTCTTTACTGCATTTTATATTATTCTCTATATTATTCCTTCTTGCCGATTGCGACATCTTGCAATCGATAGTTCCAGTAACGATCTACCAAGCCTTGGTCTCTGATGTATGTCCGGTTTTTATCTACGAAACGCGCACAGAACTGAAAACGCGCTGCCGCGTTCTTGTACAGTTCCTGTTTTCGCTCGATTGAAAGTGATCTTGCGCTCTCGTGATTTGCTCTCGTATTAAAGATAGTGATCTCACTCCATATGTGTGTATGTGTAACTGTATCTGTGTTTCTGTCTATATATCTATCTGTGTGTGTGTGTGGTGGTACCGTGGTTGAGTCCAGTTGATCCCGAGTGAGCTCCAGATCATGTGTTCTGATTGTGTAAGGCTATGGTTGAGCAGATTTACAGCTCCTGATGTTAATGCTGGACTCACAACTGAAGAGGCTAAAGCTGGACCTCCTGTAGTCTTAACTATCTGCATTATATGTACACACAGAAAAATATGTAATATATACATATATATTTATATGAATAACATATACACATAGAAATATATAAATAATACATACACACATATCAAACTAGACACATAAATGTACAGATATAGAAATACTGTAAATAGAAATATAGATCGCTAAGTATATTTACGTGCGTGTGAGTGCACCCGCGCGTGTGTGTGTGTGTGTGCGCGCGCGCATTTATGAGTGTGTATGTACACACAACATTACAATCACATCGACCTGCTTTTGCATTGTAAACACAATGGAGCAAAACTACAGCAGGATGTTTACATTAAGGTACGTACACACACACACGCACGCACATGCACACGCACGCACGCACACACACACACGCACACACACACACACGCACACACACACACACACACACACACACACACACACACACACACACACACAGTGTCTCTCACCATGTCCAGAGGTTTGAAGACGTGATGGAGCAGTTCCTCGGCTGTTGGATTAGCGATGACTGATTTTAACCTCGCCTGAAATTAAAATGATTCAGAGGATTGGAGAGCCACTGTTAATTACCCCTGTGATTAACGCCCCGAATCATCAATCACTGTCCATACCCACTTAATTCTGTACAGGGTGCCAACCCCAGACAGGGCGCCAGGCCACACTCACACACACAAACACTTATTCACACCGGAACACTGTAGAGATGCCAGTTAACCTACTCTCACACAGGCACGGGAGAACATTCCAAAACTCCACACAGCTTTTAACCAGAGATTGACAAGATGCAGAATATGGAGGATTAAACAGCAGGAACTATAACAATAAGAGATTAAATAGTTATACCGTGTGTGTGTGTGTGTGTGTGTGTGTGTGTGTGTGTGTGTGTGTGTGTGTGTGTGTCTGTCTGTGTGTGTGTCTGTCTGTCTGTCTGTCTGTGTCTGTCTGTCTGTCTGTCTGTGTGTCTGTGTGTCTGTGTGTGTCTGTGTCTGTGTGTGAGAGAGAGAGAGAGAGAGAGAGAGAGACAGAGAGACAGAGAGAGAGACAGAGAGAGAGACAGAGAGAGAGACAGAGAGAGACACACCAGCAGACAGAAGCTGTATTTAAATTTCTGGAAGATCTGGATGAACTCTTCTTCAGGAGGAGTTTTAGCTTTAGCACTGAGCAGGTCATCTACAAACATAACACACATGTTGTCAATCAATCAATCAATAATCAGTTCATCAATACATTGTTGTGATCTGGTCATACCCTCCTTCCTGCTCTTCTTCTTCTTCTTGTTCCTCTGTTCCAGGATGCTCTGAGCTTCAGCCGCCTGCTGCAGTTTAGCCATGAAAAGCTCTATCTCTTCAAAACACTGATTCAGAATGTCCTGTAAACACACACACACACACACACACACACACACGCACACATACACATACACATACACACACAAACATACACAGAGGTGTAGTTAACGTTTAAACCAATTGCTATGAGCTAAAGGTGTGAACCAGGGTTGTGTAACACTGAGTGAAACTCACCACCTCCTGCTGCGCCCTGAACAGAGCTTTATCAGGTTCAACATTCATCACTCCGTTCACTATACACACACACACACACACACACACACAAACACACACAGCATCAGGATGAGAAGACAAACACATGGACCACAGACAGGTTTCAACAAACACTACTATGAAACTAACAGCAGAGTGGGTCTGTACCCGCTGGGCATCAACCTTACATAATGATGCCCTCTGGCCTCCATAAGTGGGGCATCACTACAGCGTATGACACTGACAGGTAGACCTCACCTCACCAGAGGCAGGATATGAGTCAAAGAGGTTCCAGCCCTCTGAAAAAAATTTTTTTTTGGCATTTGAATGTGAACTCAGTGCAGATGTAGCAGAAAGTATTTGGACTATTTACAGTTTCTTGGAATGGGGTATCAGCACTACAGAGAGGTTACACATCGAGTTCTAGCCTACAACTGACAGAGAAATGCTGGTCAGGAGTGGACACTTTCTGTATTTACCAACATGCCTTGTCATGTTTCTGCAGGTCCCTGGTAACTCTTTATCTAGCCTTTTGCTTTCAAATAAGAAGCCGTTGCACTCCACAATTTTTTAAGAGAGATAGTTTTTATTTGTGGCAGAAAGCTGACAAACAAGAACTGAGTCTTTGCAGCACAGCCACTAGAATGAAATGCCTGTGTTTCTAACCTCTCATGTCCTTCATGTTCGGGGGGAGACTGTACGGGGCCTGGGCACTTGGGGCCCCCGGAATCTGATATCCATCCATCTGTGTGTAACCTGATACACAAACACAGAGAACCAACATGAATTATGCATATATCATATAGACCATGATAGAACCAAAAACACATACACACACACACACACACACACACACACACTCATCAATTATTCATACTTTACAGGATAACTCCTACTAAGTACAGAACCCCCAAAATAGGCAGGAGAGGTTTCTGGTTAAATCTTTGATCATTAAAGTCTCTTAACCACACCAAGAACAACAGGTTCCTCCCTCAAAACACACAGAACCATTGTTCTGGATCTAACAAAGTGAAATCAGCTGAACCTCCCAGGATAAGTAAAGCCTGAAATCATACACACATGATTCATCATCCAGCTCATAGAGCTCTGCAACAACAAACTCATAAAATCAGATATTTATACTACAGTAAAGGACATGTACAGCTCTGTGTGAACAGCTCATACTAACTCAAACAATTCTACATTTCTATTTTTATTATTATGCAGTTTTAATCTGTAAATATTTGCCCAGAAATTATCAGGTGACACACAATTAAAAATAAACACTGATTTTTTTAATTTTAGTAAATGGTTAATCACTAGTAAAAGGGTTTATATATTTATCTCAGAGTGTTTACATTCCTGGTTTATCACTCACAATATCATTTATTCAGTGTGTAAGGAGTGCTGTTGGACTTGTCACTGCATCACAGAGCTTGCTCTTTACTTTGAAATGTGTAGCATGACCTGAAATTATGAACAATAATATTAAAGGTGACTTTATCATTTTAATTAATTCATTTATTTGTCACACCTCAGACGAATGAACAGTTCATTCAAATACATTTTATTTGAATTACTTAAAATTGTGAAATTGTGTTTACATCTTTATTAACTCTGCATGGTGTGTGTGAATAACAATATAACTAAAAAATGACATAGATGACAATAATCAATACACCAACACAGACACACACACACACACACACACACACACACACACACACACATACACACACACACGCACGCACACACACTCAGCAGTTGCATTAATCCTTTGCTCCTATTTTTGAATTGTAATACTCTGCACACGGGTTCAAGCCCAAAGAGTACCTTCTAAGATGACTGTGTCTGAGGGAGAGGAGGCTGATTAGGGGATGTCGATGGACTGGTACCCTAAGACATGTGCACTGCGTTCTCCAGGGGTAACCCTGAACCTCTGACCAGTAAAAGGTGGAGTTAAAACATAAAATATGAATAAATTAATTAAAACCTGACATCTAGTGATTTTTTTGGAAATACTGTATAAAAGAATTTTATAGGAGAGAGTTTATGCTGGGATTCAAATGGTGCATCAGATACTCCAGATAATTTTTTATGACACCATTAATTTATTAATCCATTTATCTTTACTAAACAACATCAGAATCAAATAGTGTTTGTATTACATAAAGAAGCTTTTCTTTTTCACAAACTTAAACTAATCCTCAGTTTGGAGCAGAACTTCCAAAGTTATTTACCTAATACAATAAAAAATTTCAGATGCATTTCTTTATCACAAAGTGACACATTTCTAAATGAAAATAAACCTGCTTTAACGATCAGGATTTAATCTGTGAGCCTGAATCAGATCAGAACTGGAAAATACAGACCTCCTGTAGGAACTGAGTGGTGTGAGATCTCAGAACTGAGAGAATCCAGCAAGTGTTTTTATGATCAGTAATCCTAAACCTACCGCTAAAACCTACAGCTAATTAATCATTATATTATACTAAACCATTTTATATCATTACACCATTAGCATCAGAACTACTTATATGGTTTGTTTAGTTTGAATTGTTACTCTTTGAATTATTTCCAAATGTGTTCCAGCTTTCTGAAGAATTAATGGTTTTATTACCGTCTTGCAAAGGGATTCAGTATTAGCTTTTAGCTTAGCTTTACTGAATAAACCTCTTACAAACAAACTTTTCACATTATTACAGGATCTGGAGGCATCTGGGAACTTGTATTTATCAGCAATTGCGTTTTTACATTTACTATTAAATAAATAAAAAATCAGATCAGAGCAAGCTAACGTTAGCTAGATGAAGGGAGATTAGATTTAAACCATTTAAAACATTTTAAATAATACGTTTCTGATATCTAATTAAGCCTTAATCAATACATTATCTTAGTCTCACACCACATAGGACCTGCTATACAGGATTGGCATCATCACTACCTCAGTGTGCTATGTGCTATAGCTTGGGTTAGTATGCTGGTTAGTGATGAATTCTTCCTATCCGTCTGCGGTAAATGTACATTTTTAGCGCAATTAGAAATGCAAATATATCAGATGTAAATAATTATATGGGTGCAAAATGTGTGGCCTCCGCAGCCACAAAGGCACATGTGTCCAAGAAATCCTCAACAAGCGATTAGCATAACAGCAATGGATATGAGTCAGTCTAAAATATCATCTTAATAAAATGGATGAATCCTGATATTTATATGAGTTTTGCGATATAGTTGTTCCTACGGACACTAAAATCGTTATTTTAAAGAGTTGTATACATTTTTAACTTCTACAGCAACATAATATAGCTATAGGTACAGTTTACAATAACATGGAATGGAATGGAATATAAATATGAAACGTTTTAATGAGCCAATGAAGTTCTGAGACCGTGAAAACACGAATGAACCATATTTAAAGGGGCTCGACCGTTATACACACTAAGCCTCTCATATTACAATGTACAGAAATGTGTTCGAATACTTTTGTTACGCTCAGGGGCTGTGTGACACATTTAACAACATTAATTAAACAATCGACTTTTATGCTCAAACATTTGCATAAGATTGTACAGCTCCTCCACACAGACAAACAAACGCAAACACACAAGCGCGCGCGCTCTCGGTACTACATTTGTTTTTTAAACAATCACTATTCATGGAGACCAAGGTCAAATTTCTCACGTGTTTTTAGTTTCTGGAATGACACCCAGGGTCTGTCTCTCTCTCTCTCTCTCTCTCTCTCTCTCTCTCTCTCTCACTCACTCACTCACTCACACACACACACACACACACACACACACAGAGCTAAATCTGCACTTACACACATTGTTAAGGTACATCACATCACCATCAGGAGTATGTACATTCTCTCTCTCTTATGCACACACGCACACACACACACGCACACACGCACACACACACACACACACACACACACACACTCACACACACACACACACACACACACACTTGATTAAGGTATAAATGGAACAGTACCGTGTTTCCTGATCCTTTCTCGTGTTCCTCTAATACAGGTTAATAATTTCTCTCTCTCTCTCTCTCTCTCTCGGTGTCTCCCTCCGTCTGTTTCTTAATGTATCACTCTGTCTCAGTCTCACTGTACCTGCTGCGGCTACGCCCCTCTGTCACACCTTGCAAGGTTATGCAGGAAACAGGTAGAACAGGTCAGATTTCTCTCTCTCTCTCTCTCTCTCTCTCTCTCTCTCTTTGTATCAGTGTCTTTTATATAGTCTGTGTGTGTGTGTGTGTGTGTGTGTGTGTGTGTGTGTGTGTGTGTGAGAGAGAGAGAGAGAGAGAGAGAGAGAGAGAAAGGGGTTTGGTTGTTTGATGTGTGTAATGTGATACCTGATGAGATCCACCTGGAAACACAGAGCAGAGAGTAGAGCAGGGCTTTCCACTATAATAATAATAACAATAATAATAATAATAATAATAATAATAATAATAATAATAGTGTAATGTCTAAATGAGAGAGAGAAATTAGGTAAGACCCTAACCCTAACCCTAACCCACACACTCCTGGTTTAACAGGTAAAGCTGATGATAAATAATGAAACTATGTGAACACAGTGAACTTAAGAAGCAACCAGGAGGAACCGTGTGTGTGTGTGTGTGTGTGTGTGTGTGTGTGGTTCTGGTAGAACTTGTTCTGCTGCTGAATTCCTTCCTAACCTCTCTTTTCCTCATTCCTGCTTCCTCCCTCTTTATTCATTATTCTAATGAAGCTGCACCAGCTTTAGACGTCACACCTGGTTACAGAGGTTACGCCTGTGTCAGGTGCTGTGGTTCAGTGACGTTACTAAGCAGGCCTATGTAACGAAAATAGAGATCGTGCTACAGTTCATAAACAGAAACATCTGGATAATTCCATCAGACCATCCAGGTCCTTCATATGGAACATGAGCCTGGACATTAGTGTATAAACAGTAGGGCTAGATTTAATGAAACCTTTATAGAGCAGGTGCTTAAAGGTCATTCATGTTTTTATGTTTGTTTGGCAAATGAACAAACCTCCTGATGCATTTTAATGATCATTGAGGTCAGAACTCGTGACGTTATTGCAGTACACACAGTGAAAGATGTCTTAGATCATGTACACATTTATCATTTACATTTACATTTACAGCATTTAGCAGACGCCCTTATCCAGAGCGAATTGATACAACCTTACAATCTAAGCAATTGTGGGTTAGGGACTTTGCTCAAGGACCCAACAGTGGCAGCTTGGCAGGGGAATTTGAACCCTGGACCTTTTGGTCCATAGTCCAGTACCCTAACCACTAGGCTACCACAGTCTGATCTGTTCTTAATAATAATTATCTAAGAGTCTACTCAGTAAATGTAAAACTATAAACTGCCCAAACTCCATATTATATTACTCTTAAATATCTGAGCCTCAAGGCTCGTTTCTGTTACACCATTAGAGGGAGCCAGTACTCTTCTTACCCAGCTATCCTAACATTTTAACACACTTGTGGGTCCTGTAGCTCCTCAGGGGCCCCTGGCATCAGTTTTTCGTTTTTGTATTTAGAACTGGTCCTAAGAGGAACGAGAGAGCAGCAGCAGCAGATTAATAAAAATATATTAATGATGATAATATATAATATTAAAAATAATACATTTCTGTTTATTTAGTTATTATTATTATTATTATTATTATTATTATTATTATTATTATTATTATTATTATCTTAAACTTTAAACATTTATTAAAGAAGCACAATGTTTTACATTTACTGCTACTATTATTATTGTATTTAATAATTTTTGTTTAATATAATTACATAATTTATTTGATTATAACTCTATGATTTTATTTTAGCAAAAATAGTAAACTCAACTAAGATTTATTTATATAGCACTTTTTATAATGGAGCATTGTCTCAAAGCAACTTTACAATATTAGATCATCTCCTAATATCTACGTCCAATTCCAAATTGAGCGAGCCTAGGGCGACATTGGCAAGGAAAAAGTCCCTAAGTGTTATGAGGAAGAAACCTTGGGAGGACCAAGACTCAAAAAGGGACCCAACCTCCTTGGGCGGCGTAGATGATAAATGTAACAATGAAACTAATTTATATAAACTAATAAGTCATAGAGTCATAGTTCAAGTAAAATGTAAAATATGGACATCGGCATTAAGGAGTCCGATACACAGAGTCACTCCAGGATCCCGAGTCTAAGCAGGAAAGTCCTTGGCGGCACTTCGTCCCCAGATAACTGGAGCAGGTAAAGAGTTAGTGCCCCCCAGTGCCGCCCTGTCATGGTGGGACCGGAGCCGATGAAGGAAACAGTCTGAGCGAAGCTGAAGCGGAAGAACAACATGTGTGGGGCAGGAACTGGTACCGGAACACAGCTCGGAGAGAAAACAGGAAATGTAATTAGTTATTAAATTGATTAAGAGCACAGGCACAGAGAAGCGCGCAAATTGAGAAACGGCCACAGTACAGCAGTTCGGCTCGTAAATGACGTGTGATGTAAACAGATTATCTGATTGGCTGAAGCATTCCGGCCTGTGTGCTGGAGCGGCGCGGATTGGACACCCTGCCGCTTTATTGGACAGAATGAGAAGAGGCGGGACTCTTGTCGTGTGATTGACAGGCGCTGTGTGCGCATGTGCGCTGAGTAGCAACGTGGCAGATGGCAGCGGGTTGTGTATTAAGGATCTTTAAGGTTCGGTTTGGTTCTGTTATTCCAGTTCCGCGTTTCTGAGGTTCTGAGGAGCTGACAGGTTCCTGATGTGCACGTGCTGCCGTTTCTGAGAGACTGAATGTGGAATGTTGTGATTAGCAGCGCGTGCAGGTGAGATCACTATTTAATATACATTTATTTACTGATTCAGCACAACGAAATAAACACGTACAGGTTCATTATATATGGTTGTATATTATGTTATATTATTTTATATTATGTTATGTTACACACAGTGGCGGGGTACGCGCGCGCTTCCTTCATTGCATCAGAAACAGAAACAAAAGTATTTGGACACTGCATGTTTAAGCTAGTTACTCTAAATATCTCTGTATATCTCTATAACACGGGTTAAATATCGATTAATCCCGATTATTGTTATCACACCTACGTGTTTAAGAGCCACAGGCAGTTAGTTATGAGGAAGTTAATATGAAATCAGCATATATAATCTGTTTTCTGAACAGGTTTCGGTAAATATGAAACGTTCTTTAACAGAGCTGTAATAGTTATCCGTTCATACATTTACTTTGTGGTTATGTATATAATGTTTGCATGTATATACACAGAGAATCTGTCAGTGTTAAACTGAACAAGGACACATTTGTTGTCTATAATGTGTCTGTATATAATGTGTATGTATTAATATGCAAGTGTTATAATTGTTTATGTATTCAATGCATTGCTATTGTTTTTATTTATTTCATCTCATGTAATTAATATTTTATGTTTCTTATTATAGTCGAATTTAAGATAGTGTTTTTATGCTATATTAAAATTCCAAAATGTGAATTATATATTAGATTTAATTTATTATATATTTATATAATGTAGTACTTATTGTTGTATTTCTTTTTTGATATTATTATTATGTGTTATCTTGTTTATTGTAATTAATACAATTAATGTAATAATTTAAATGGAGTATATTTATTTACTTTATATTTTAGAGTAGCTTTATATTAAAATTTAGGACTGAGCTATTAATCAGATCAAAGAGTTATATAGCTGTTCACCATCAGATACACAATCAACACTTAGAAATTAGAAAACAATTGGAAAATACTAGATTATCTTAATAATATAATTATCTTAACTATTAATAATAAGTAATATACAGTGGTGTGAAAAAGTGTTTGCCCCCTTCCTGGTTTCCTATTTTTTTGCATGTTTATCACACTTAAGTGTTTCGGAACATCAAACCAATTTAAATATTAGTCAAAGACAACACAAGTAAACACAAAATGCAGTTTTTAAATGAAGGTGTTTATTATTAAGGGAGAAAAAAACAAACCTACATGGCCCTGTGTGAAAAAGTCATTGCCTCCTAAACCTAATAACTGGTTGGGCCACCCTTAGCAGCAACAACTGCAACCAAGCGTTTGCCATAACTTGCAATGAGTGTTGTACAGCATTGTGGAGGAATTTTGGCCACTCATCTTTGCAGAATTGTTGTAATTCAGCCACAGTGGAGGGTTTTCGAGCAGGAACGGTCTTTTTAAGGTCATGCCACAGTATCTCAATATGATTCAGGTCAGGACTTTAGACTAGGCCACTCCAAAGTCTGCATTTTACTTTTCTTCAGCCATTCAGAGCTGGACTTGCTGCTGTGTTCTGGATCATTGTCCTGCTGCAGAACCCAAGTTCATTTCAGCTTGAGGTCACCAACAGATGGCCGGACATTCTCCTTCAGGATTTTTTGGTAGACAGCAGAATTCATTGCTCCATTTATCAAAGCAAGTCTTCCAGGTCCTGAAGCAGCAAAACAGCCCCAGACCAGCACCCTACCACCACCATATGATACTGCTGCTATAATGTTCTCTTTCTGAAATGCTGTGTTACTGTTACACCAGATGTAATGGGACACACACCTTCCAAAGAGTTCAACTTTTGTCTCATCAGTCCACAGAATGTTTTCCCAAAAGTCTTGGGGATCATCAAGATGTGTTCTGGAAAAATTGAGACAAGCTTTTATGTTCTTTTGCTCAGCAGTGGTTTTCAACTTGGAACTCTGCCATGCAGGCCATTTTTGCCCAGTCTCTTTCTTATGGTGGAGGCATGAACACTGACCTTAACTGAAGCAAGTGAGGCCTGCAGTTCTTTGGATGTTGTTGTGGGGTCTTTTGTGACCTCTTGGATGAGCCGTCGCTGCGCTCTGGGGGTAATTTTGGTCGGCCGCCGCTCCTGGGAAGGTTCACCACTGTTCCATGCTTTGCCATTTGTGGATAATTGCTCTCAGTGTGGTTTGCTAGAGTCCCAAAGCTTTAGAAATGGCTTTATAACCCTTCCCAGACTGATGGATCTCAATTACTTTCTTTCTCAAGTGTTCCTGAATTTCTTTGGATCTCGGCATGATGTGTAGCTTTTAAGGATTGTTTGGTGTGCTTCACTTTGTCAGGCAGGTCCTATTTAAGTGATGTCCTGATTGAGAACAGGTGTTGCAATAATCAGACCTGGGTGTGTCTAGAGACAGTGAACTGGGTGTGATAAACTATAGTTATGTTATGTTTTAATAAGGAGGGGCAATCACTTTTTCACAAAAGACATGTAGGGTTAGATTTTTTTTTTCTTCTTTAATAATAAACACCTTCATTTAAAAACTGCATTTTGTGTTTACTTGTGTTGTCTTTGACTAATATTTAAATTGGTTTGATGTTCCCGAAACACTTGTGTGACAAACATGCAAAAAAATGCATGAAATCAGGAAGGGGGCAAACACTTTTTCACACCACTGTAATGGTAATTTGACTGTACTAATACTACTGCTAATGATGATAATAATAATAATAGTAATGTTGTGTGTTACAGCAGTTGGTTGATTCAGATGTTTTTGATCCTGAGCTCTAAAGCAGAAGAAAGTATTTAGTTGGAAAAGGTAAGTAAAGGCAGGTTATATGATTAATAATCTGTAATCCAAATGATTGATTGATTGATTGATTGATTGACTTCTATTATTGTTTATTCTAAGTTGTGTGTATGTGATGTGTATCAGGAACGGATCTATACCAGCACACACACTGTTAGAATGACCTAGACTCTCTGGGGAGTTGGGGGTGGGGTCTGTCCTAACCCTGTGTTTTAGGTTCTCTATTAGTGATTTTAGAATGTTGAGCTCATTGTGTTTCCTGGACCCTGATCCAGTCCTAAAGCCGAGGTTCTCATCTTCCTCCAGATGAGCTCAGAGAAGCCACCGTTGCCAGAGAATGGAGTGGGGGCGGAGATGGAGGTGGAGGTGGAGCCAGTGCAGGTTCCTGACGCCCCATTGGAGGTGGTGAGGGAGGGGTGGGACAGTAAGGTGGAGTACTTCCTGGCTCAGGTGGGATTCAGCGTGGGATTGGGTAACGTCTGGAGGTTCCCGTACCTGTGCCATCAGAACGGAGGAGGTCGGTGTTCTAGATCCTTCTAGATCTAGATTCTAGTGGATACTAGAGTAATTCCCCTCCCCTCCCTCAGGAGCCTTCCTGCTGCTGTACGTTCTGCTGATGGTGCTGGTGGGCGTCCCGCTGTTCTTCCTGGAGCTGGCTGCAGGGCAGAGCATCAGGCAGGGCAGCATCGGCGTCTGGAGGCACATCTCTCCAAAACTCATTGGGATTGGCTACTCCAGCTGCGTGGTGAGAACGCCAGCTCACATCTGATTGGACGATTCATCCAGAACCTTCGGCCTCCGTTGTTTGAGTGCGGATTAGCTCTAGAACGTTATTCTATTCACTCAGTAATCATTCTGGACTCCTCTTCATGGTTCCAGGTCTCTCACAGCAGGTCTGGATCTGCTCTGTATCTAGAACCCTGTTAATGAATCCTCTGGTTCTGTTAGAATGAAAACCCCCTGTTTGTTCTGGGAGCACCCGGAGGACACTTATTATGGATCTAGAAAGTTCTGTATGGTTCTAGAGCTTTCAGAGTTCTTCCTGTTCTTATGGAGAGCTCTGTTCCTCAGTACGGCTCTAGGTTCAGCTCTGCTTCTCTTAAATCACCAGACCTGATCAACGGACCAGACTGCAGGGCTGCTTGGGAAGTTTAAGAATCTCGATTTGCTTCTCAAGACAGACTCTAGAATGCTCTGAAATCGTTGGAATGCTCTAGGTGCCTCACAGAAAGTCTGGACTTTGCCCGAGTCTGGAGTTCTAGTAGCAGTTCTGCCAGTGGTAGTGAGGTTCTAGACTGAGATTCATTTGTGAGGCTCTATCGCTGAAACTCTAGATTCATAGGAGGACTTCCAGATTAATTTGCAAAGCTCTAGACTAAGCTTTAGACTCGTCGGTGAGGCTCTAGATTTGCGAAGCTGTGCTTGAGAGCTATTTCTCCTGGTCTAGATTGTTCTGTGCTGTGTAAGTGTTTGGGGCAGATCTAGAACCCCTCTGTTTGGCTCCAAGGCTCGGTTCTACATTTTAGACAGAGTGAAGCTGTAGGTTCTGGATATGGTTCTGAATGTTTAATGTGGATCTGGATTGTGACTGGATGATGGTTAGAGAAAGTGATGTCTCTCTCTCTCTCTCTCTCTCTCTCTCTCTCTCTCTCTCTCTCTCTGTCTCTGTTTTCGTAGGTGTGTTTTTTCGTAGCGCTATACTATAACGTGATCATCGGCTGGAGTATTTTTTATCTCTTTAACTCGTTCCAGTCTCGGTTACCCTGGGAGAACTGTCCGAAAGATGGGAACAGCTCAGGTCTGATGCGTCCCCTATTGACCACCACCACAAACTATCGTTATGCATTCGCTCCAGCAGGAGGCGCTGTTACAGAGCTGCAGCATGCAGAGTGAAAAACTGATAGCAGAGTCAGATTAGGATTGAATAGTAATGTTATTACTGTAAGGTACAGGGGTAGGTCATTGGTTGATGGATTGATTTATTTTCGGTCGGTTGATTGATGGATTGATTTGTGTTCCTCAGTCGCTGAATGTGCTTTGAGTTCTCCGACCTCGTACTTCTGGTTCCGCAGAGCTCTTAACGTGACGGATTCCATTGACCAGACCGGAGAATTTAACCTCCCCATCACCGGGTGCCTCGCCCTGGCGTGGCTCATCGTCTGCATCGCCATGTTCAAGGGCATCAAGTCCTCCGGCAAGGTGTGTGTGTGCGCGCGCGAGAGTGCAACCGCGTGTGTGTGTGTGTGTGTGTGTGTGTGTGTGTGTGTGTGAGTGTGAGAGTGCGCTTGAGAGTGTGTGTGTGTGAGAGTGAGTGTGTGTGAGAGAGAGATCTCATGCTCTTATGCAGTAAGTAGGTATGTTGAGGTTAGGGCGGTCCGGAGTGATGCTGGTAGATAATTTAGTTTCTGATCTTTATTGTTCTGTTGATTAATTACTGCGTGTTAGTTTAAAGTTAAGTAAACAGTTAAGTTCTGAGAGCTGTAGGATCATCCAGAGAGGTGCCAAAATTTTAGCACACACCACATTTAATGTTGTTTTGGTTTTGTGTTTAATATCTGTATTTAAATCTTCCCAAGTCTGTAATATTAAAGTTTAACATGACTTAAGCAGGTTTTATTAGGTTAGGTGTTGGGTATTATCGGTCACACAGCGCCCTCTGGTGGCTCACAGCGTGTGTGCAGGTTCTCTCTGTAAGCAGGATTTCTGTAGAAGGGTTAATGATGAATACATCCAAGCACCAGCTGATGTTATTGATCAGATCTGTACCAGTAGCTGATTATTGATGAGTTATTGATCTCGTTACAGGTGATGTATTTTTCGTCGGTGTTTCCATACCTGGTGCTGTTTTGTTTCCTGGTTCGAGGTCTCATGCTGGACGGAGCAGCAGAGGGTCTGAAGTACATGTTCTACCCACGGGTGCGTCTCTCCCTCCCTCTCTCTCTCACGCACACACTGTTATATTAGATTGTTTATGTATTTTCTGTGTGTGTGTGTGTGTGTGTGTGTGTGTGTGTGTGTGTGTGTGTGTGTGTGTGTGTGTAGTTGGAGATCTGGGCTGATGTGCAGGTGTGGCGTCAGGCCTTCACTCAGGTGTTCTTTGCTCTGGGTTTGGGTTTTGGGTCGATCATCGCGTACTCCTCCTATAACCAGCGCAACAATAACTGTCACCGTGATGCCATCACCGTCTCCTCCATCAACTTCCTCACCTCCATCCTCGCCTCACTCGTCGTCTTCTCCGTCCTCGGCTTCAGAGCCATGGCCTTCACCAAGGCCTGCATCACACGGTACACACACACACACACACACACACACCCACAATGTGATTTCTGCATAAATTTGCATGCAGTTGCAGCGCTTCAGATGTTGTTTTGTTGGTTTGGCCATCTAGTGGTGAAACAGTGGCATTGCGCATGTATAGTTAAATAGAGTTTTGTATGGTGCCGAGCATGAGGAGTTCATACTTAGGTGTGTGTTTTTGCAGGAATATAAACCTCCTGTCCGATGCCGTTTCGTCCTCCGTCTCGCTCCCTGCTCTCCTCATTAACATATCGGAGGTGGAGTCTGTTACCGTGGAGACGTATGCTGACTGGTACCATAATCAGGGCCAGAGTCTGGTGATCCCGGGTTATAACCTGACCTCCTGCAGTCTGGAAGAAGTCATGAAGAAGGTACAGCGATACTCACAGCCTCTTCATTCCCAGGGGACATGTTGATGGTGCGCTGATACCAAACCGTGTGTGTGTGTGTGTGTGTGTGTGTGTGTGTGTCAGGGAGTAGAAGGTACAGGCCTTGCGTTTATAGCCTTCACTGAAGCCATGACCCTGCTCCCGGCGAGCCCGTTGTGGTCGGCCCTGTTCTTCCTCATGCTGCTCAATCTGGGTCTGTCCACCATGTTTGGGACCATGGAGGGGATCATGACCCCCCTGACTGATACCTTCAGCAGCCTCAGGAAACACAAACTCATCTTCACAGGTACACACACACACACACACACACGTGTAATGAAGCCACACGAACATGTCTGCACTGAGCGACACGCCGAGCCGATCAAACTCGGCGTTTGGGATGGACCGCTGTAACAGTTTCATCTGTGGATCGATTCCGTGCCGGGTCGTGCACCCTAGAGTCTGATCTGGCCACTTCATTAGGGACACCTTTCTAGGACCGGCTAGGGTCCGGTAGGCGCTCTGCTGGATGCAGATCCATGGACTGTGGGACCAGGCTGGGCTGGGCTGAGCTTTGGGACGTGCAGCGTTATCCTGCTGGGATTATCCATCGGGCACACGGGCAGCAGCACTATTCAGGCAGGCTGTGGGGTTTAGACCATGCCCAGCTGGTATTAAGGGCCTAAAATTTGCCAAGAAACCCACACCAGCAGCAGCCAGAACCGCTGGTACAAGGCAGGATGCTGTAGCCCATCTGCTTCAAGGTTGGACGTGTGGTGATGAGTGCTTTTATGAGTTTCTGTCAGCTTTAACCAGCCTGAGATTAGTGTACAATTTTCGCTGGGTATTTTCTCTTTTTTGTTCCATTCTCTGTAAATGCCGCAGATGGCACTATGGGTGAAAATCCCAGTAGATCAGCAGTTGAACATCTGTGCCACATTGAAAGTCCCTTCAGTCGCCTTCCTTCCCCATTCTGATGCTCGGTTTGATCATGCCTGAATGTGCCAAGCTGCTGCCGTCCGATGGGTGATTAGAACAGGTGTACCTAATAAAGTGGACGGCGGGTGTGTGTGTGTGTGTGTGTGTGTGTGTGTGTGTGTGTGTGTGTGTGTGTG
This sequence comes from Ancistrus triradiatus, assembly GCA_025084515.1. Taxonomy (NCBI): domain Eukaryota; kingdom Metazoa; phylum Chordata; class Actinopteri; order Siluriformes; family Loricariidae; genus Ancistrus; species Ancistrus triradiatus. Next base: position 249,852 of record JAJAGP010000762.1, on the reverse strand, counting down.
TGTGTGTGTGTGTCTGTCTGTCTCTCAGTGTGTAGTTGTGTGTTTGCCTTTCTGGTCGGCTTGTTATTCACTCAGAGGTGTGGGAATTATTTTGTGGTGATGTTTGATGATTACTCCGCCACGCTGCCCCTCATCATCGTCGTCGTGTTTCAGACCTTCAGCATCGCCTGGGTGTACGGAGCCGACAGGTAACACACACACACACACACACACACACTGCTCACGTAGTGCAGCCGTACTAACTTCAGTGTGCGTGTGTGTGTCAGGTTCCTGCAGGACATTACCCTGATGTTGGGTCGGCCCGTGTGTGCGCTCTATCAGTACCTGTGGAAGTACGTGTGTTTAATAGCCATGCTCAGTCTGCTGGTGGCCAGTCTGGTCGACATGTGTGTGACACGCCCACAATACACCGCCTGGAACAGAGCCACGGTACACACACACACACACACTCACACACTCTCAGAGGTGTTATTGGTGTTATTACTCTAGTCAGAGTGTGTGTGTGTGTGTGTGTGTGTGTGTGTGTGTGTGTGTGTGTGTGTGAGAGAGAGAGAGGGAGAGAGTCAGAGCTCCCCCTGCTGTTTGTACCTGATGTCTCTCTCTCTCTCTCTCTCTCTCTCTCTCTCGGTCTCTCAGGCATCTGAGGAGAAGTTGGCGTATCCTGATTGGGCTCTGGCCGTCCTATCGTCTCTCATCATCATCGCCGTGCTTCCAGTTCCTCTGGGATACGCCCACTCCGAGCTGCGCCGCCGCTCCGGCCGATCGGCTCCAGACACCGGCACCAGATACGGCCCATGCAGCACCACGGATACTGACTCCGCCCCTCTTAACACAACTCCGGGTACAAACCCCGCCCCTAGGGATGATTATAGGCTCCTCCCACAGACAGAGGAGGAGGAAGGGGAGGAGTCGACAGGCGTGTAAGAACATTAGACACGATAAAGTATTTTTATATAAACTAAATACCGATCAAAAACCAAAGTGTGTATCTCTCTCTCTCACACACACTACAATCATCTGCATCAGATCAGCTTCGACCATCGAAGCACGTCAGAACTGTTTACATCAACAATGTGCCAAAGCTATTACGCAAAGAGCTGTAACACACACACACACCCCAGATTATACTGGGTGTGTAATTTCTAGTTATCACACAACTCCTATTGATACACACTCACATTGCACTAAAGCTTCTCTGTGTGTCCTAATACTTTCGGTTACTGTTATTGTTTAAAGAGCTGAAGTTGAATGGCTAGATGGAGAATTAAATTTAATTTATTACATTATTATAAACTAATCAATCACTTCAGCAGTAAATCAATCATAAAGCTAAAGGAACTACAGTTAAATATGTATTAATTTATTCGTTAATTTACTAATCATTCATTTCTTGAATAAGTCATTTTGTCAGTTAATTGTCTATTAATTAATTTACTGAATTGTTTGTTTTAATCCTTTGCTTACTGGGTTGTTATTATTATGAATGTAATTATATACATACAAATAATAAAGCAATAAGGCACGAGAGGGTGTGCGTTATTGTGAATATATCACAGGGAAGAGGTGTTGTTAGGCCCGCCGCGGAGGGCCGTAACGCCTCTTTCCTGTGATATATTCACAATAATGCACCCCCTCGAGTGCCTTATTGCTTTTATACCACAGTTCCGTTATCGTTTATCATTTATTGTTAGATTTTAAGATAAAAAGGACAGGAAAAACGATTAACGATTATCACCCTTAGGAAAGATTCCGCGAGGTAAAATAGTTCCATTCTCTCGTTACCGACTCGCGGCAAATTAAAGTCTAGGAACGAAATACCCATAACTGTTTATTATTCAGACAATAAACACAAATAATATCCGATTGGTAGTTTTTTTAAATTTTATTAAAAGAAAGTTTATTTACATTCAGCAAATAAAATGGGGGTTCGGGTTTACAGGCAAGCTGTTACTAAATCCACTATGCTACCGACTGAAGCATATCGGAGTCAGATCCCGTGGTTCTAACCAAGTCTAGCGATCCGTTTGATGAGTGAGTATAATTTGGATGATGAAAGCTCTTAATGTTAATCTGTATCAGTCAGAAATGTAGGGCAGAGTTACAGAGCATCAGCAGCTTCTCTGGGTTAGAGCTGGACTTACAGATAACGTACCTGTTAGATCAATGAACGCCCGATTAGCCGTGCATGGTGTTTAATGAAAGATGTTTAAGTCCAGCAAACGACGTCTTTGTGAGGGATGGAGCTGATTCAGGTCATTTTTGTTGATGGGACCAAAACTGATCTTCAGTCTCGTTGCTCTTCAGTCGAGCTGTGAATCCATTAAGAGCGCGGGAGACGATTGATTTAAAGTACTGACGTCGTTTTGCTTTTCCAGCGCTTCCAAACCCTAAAGGTGATAAACCTTTGGCTCAGGTTGGTCATTAATAGCTTCATCTTCCAAATTAATATCATTTTCAAAACCAATAGATTTTATAAAGTGATAACTTTCATTTTACTCAGTATAACTTGACTGCTTTTTCTGGCGGGCGTCAATGCCAGGTTACGTGTGTGCCGCGGATTAATACTTACAGAGGGCCGGTCACAGTGCCGTTATGGTCAGTAATGTATCGGCGGAAGACGTCTCTCAGATTGCGGGTGGGAACTAACTGTGCTATAATAGTCGTTAATAATTAATGATTATTATTAATGGATTATTAATGAATTTGCTGTTATGTTTAGTAAGTAGTTAACTGAGTTTATTGTGTTTCTTGTTTGTTGGATCCTTCAGTCAATCATTGCTTATCAGTTATTGATTTATTAGTAATAAATGTGATGATATATTAATTTCCTGAATCATTTACACAGTGAGTCACTTGTTCTGAAATTTAAACACTAATTCATGTGTTAATTTGTTATGAGTTATATTGATGAAGTGATTGATTGTAATTGATTAAACGTTTCCAGTTTGTTTGAAGTGGTGCAGCGTGGGTAATTTAATCCTACACTCTCCGTTGTTTGAGAATCATCATGCTGGTTATATTTACACTTTAAATTAAAATCGTGTCCTGAAGTGTCTGTCAGCCAGAGGAGGAATGTGCTGCACAAACAGGGACTTTTATTCTGTAATTTTATGGTAAGATCTTTTTGTATTTGCCCTTCTGTCTGATTAATGCTTAAACTCCGTGCTGGTGTTTTATACAGAGTGAAGATTTAATCTGAACAGGACTTTTATTACCAAAGTGTTTGTTTGTTAAAGTTTGTTCCTGTATTTTATAAAGTGTTGAGCTGTTACATAAACACAAACAGGAATTTTCTTCTTTTTGAGCTTTTTTGTTCTTTTGGTTTTCCTTATTCCTTATTATTACTTTATTTTTTGCAGAATTTATAAGGGTGGGTTATTTAAATGCCAGTTCAGTGCTGATGTTTAACAGAACAAAATTCAGTTTTATACGATGATGCTTTAGAATATTGATGATGTTTTCCATGTTTTATTTGAATAGTGTGTAAATATTTTGTTTTTAGAATCTGTGTTAATTGTTATTTTTTAAATTAATTAAAATGTTGATGTAAAACCCAGTCCATGTCTCTGAATATTCAGACTGAAATCCTACAGCTTCCTGAAATAAAAAACCTTAATGGGAAAGAAAAACGTCTTTATTAGATGTCTATCAAACTCTTATTTATTCCTTAAAATTTAAAAAGTTGTGATAGAAACATTTTAGCTTTCAGTAATAATGAGCAGAGCCTTTGCAGATTTAGGGAAACTTATGTTTGTAATGTTAAGTGTAGCTGTTTTACTGTTCAATAACTCATTTATTTTGTATTTCTATACAATGTTTATTAGGAAAAAAATAGTTTGTGTAAAACTACTGTTTAAATACAATAATTTATTCACAGTATAACCTTAGATTTATTTTTTTTAATGATAAAAAGATTTAATCACAGTTTTGTACAGAGCTCAGAGTATTATATCAGGTCACTGATGAGTGTTGTGTGCGTGTGTGTGCGTGTGTGTGTGAGAGAGAGAGAGAGAGAGAGAGAGAGAGAGAGAGAGAGAGATGATGATGATAATCGAGGGATCTGGTTGTCCTGGTTGCTGCTCTTCCCTGTTAAGATGAGACAAACACAGGAAGCAGGTACAGGTGAGGAGAGACGCACCTGAGCTCCAGGTACACGTTATTATTTATTATAGCTACTGAATTATAACGACAGATAGAGAATTACTATATTAGTCCTAATACAATTATAGGGCTGATTCAGTTACACTTAGTGAGTCGTGTTTGATTGATTCGATTTAACTAGAGTCACTTATTGAATTGATTCGTTTGAATTTACTTCGTTTTCTTAACGGATTCAGAGGTTATTTGAACACAGAACGCAACACAATAACAGAGCCCTACTGTGTGTGTGTGTGGTGTGTTTTTCTTTCAGGTATGATTGTACGCACTCTCCTGGCTGTGTGTGTGTGTGTTGGTGTGTGTGTGTGTCAGAACTCGGACACGTCTAAACAACAGCAGGTTCCTGAGCAGCAGGATGAGAGCCCACTGAAACAAACCTGTAAGACACACACACAATGCTCTGCACGTAGCTCCACTCACCAAAGCGCCCCCTGCTGGTGGAGCAGGTTTATTGCTGTAGAAATGATGCTTAGGGAACTCTGATACAATTCTAACTCTCATAGTTTTATGATTCTGCATAGTTTTTGCAAATTAATTTTGTGTGTGTGTGTGTGTGTGTGTGTGTGTGTGTGTGTGACAGATCATGTGAACAGTAATAAGCTGGCTGTGTTCATCGCTGCTGCAGTAGGAACCATGACACTCATGGGGGTGATTTACTGCATCTACAGCCAGTTCTACACCAAACACCCGTACACACACACACAGCTACAGGACACAGGTACACACACACACACACACACACACACACACACTGTATGACGTTTCTATCACTGCAGCTTTAATACACACTAAGCCTGTAGGACTTCTGATTCACTTGATTCACTCTGATTCTCTCAGACTCGTTGGACATGGCGGCTCTGGCCCCCTCGGCTCGGGCCGGTTGTGGTCGTTGGATGGAGGAAGCAGATGGAGGAGGAATAAGGCGAGGAGGGAAAGGTGGAGTGTGTTATGGCTCTCTCTCGGACACTCCCTCCATCATCACTCTTCCACCGTCGCTCTCTCCTCCTCCTCTCGCCACACGTTTTCCTCCGCCCCGCCCACCTCGCCCCGCCCCTCTCAGAACAATCTCCGCCCAGGAGCTGCAGAAGAACTTCGCCTGACCTGCCACTGGCACCTTTTCTCCATTCAAAATGCACTGAATCGATTCAGTTCAGTTTAAACTGATTTAGTTGTCACCCGAGTTAATTGATTCGGTTCAGCTGTGTTTACTGTTAATAATGATTGGATCCACTAACTGAGGTGTCTAAATACTTTTGATCTTGTAGTGTGTAAGTGTATTTATGTGGATGTGAATCATATCTTACCTGTTCTTATTTTAGTCAGTAATAAACTCCTGATTCAGTCCGTTCACTCTGGATGTCTCTAATTCTATCTAAATCCCTTTAATAGGCTGTTATTTAGTGAGTGAAAGCGCCACCTACAGGTCAGTGGATCTGCCCCTGCTGTGTGTATCAGAGGACCAAGTCACTCTCAGAACGGTGAATTAAAAACAACTGAAAAGACATGAGAAAAAAAATACACTCTTCTTCTTCTTCTTATCATCATCATCATCATCATTATTATTATTGTTATTATAATATTGTTATTGTTGTTATTCCTCCGGCTGCTGGGTGAGGGTGTTAGTGCGCAGGTGCGGTGATGGATGGATTAGGTTAGCGGAGAGAGGAGCGTGTGTGTGTGTGTGAGAGAGAGTGTGTGTGAGAGTGAGTGCAGGACAGGGACGGTAGCGGTAAGGGCAACACGCAGCGCTCTGTCCGGGGGCACTGCCAGGGTGAGAGGGTAACAGGGTGAGCATGGAGGTCCGACCTGAACGCTTTAAAGCAGAAGCGGCCAAAGTACTCGCGAGGATCCACCGGTAACACACACACACACACACACACACACACACACACACACACACACACTTAATCTCCTTAAATCCAAACCTTAAATCTTTGATGTAGTATGTTTATTACGACTTTAATTTTAACTTTACATACTTAATGTTACTCTGTTACTCTGTACAGCAAAGCGTTAGGACTCAGAGCGCGCACTGATGGCACGGGACTGCGCTTCTGCGTATGCATCATTGTGTGTGTGTGTGTGTGTGAGAGAGAGAGAGAGAGAGAGAGAGAGAGAGAGAGAGAGAGAGAGAGCTCTACATTAACCAGATTATCTTGACTTGGTGCTATTTATAACAGTATCCCGTGCAGCCTGTGTCGTCACATTGCACCTCCTGTGAGTTCCCGTTATCAGGATCCGATCAAATGAGATGCATTAAACAACAAAATAATCCAATAAATAAATGAATAATCTTACAGTTATTGCTTTTTAAATGTTAACGTTGACCTTTGATATCTCTCTTAGTAAAGACCAAAATAAAATCAAATTCTAATAAAATATAAATATACAGTAACTGATTCCGGACTGATGTGAGAGTTTAATCTTAACTAATGAGCTGTGTGTGTGTGTGTGTGTGTGTGTGTTATTTTAAGAACACACTGTACTGAGACAGTATTAGAATCGGTGAATAATGCATAATTCATGTTCAGATTGATATTAATATTTAATTGGAACCAGGGCTCTGCACTGATCTAGTTGCTTTCTTGTAGGATCATTTTGGGACTGCATGGGATTTGTAAGGGGCTGTATCTACAGTAATGTGTTAAAATTTTGGCACCCCATTCTTGGAACGACCTCTGCAGGAACAAGTAAAATACGAGTCCCATCTCAGCACAGTTTCAAAATATCAGAAACAGAGGATGCTGAAGTTTGGTCTTTTCTCCCGATGATCCGATGTCGTATTTAATATCATATTTCATTTTGTTTTTGCAGAGGTTGTGCTGGATGTCCTGCTGTGACCTCTGTTCCTCTGTGTGTGTGTGTGTGTGTGTGTGTGTGTGTGTGTGTGTGTGTGTGTGTGTGTGTGTGTATATATGTGTGTGTGTGTGTCAGGGTGCTGGAGAAGCGTCAGGAGGAGGATGGAGGGATGGAGCTGTGTGATGGAGGCCGGCGGGTGGAGGAGAAGCTGGATCCCGTGATAGACTGTACGTGTTTCGGGTTACCGCGACGCTACATCATGGCCATCCTGTGCGGTTTGGGCTTCTGCATCTCGTTCGGAATACGCTGCAACCTAGGGGTGGCGGTAGTGAGCATGGTGAACAACCAGACCACCTACAGAGGGAACAAAGCCATCAACGTGGTCAGTGTGTGTTCAAACATTCACACGAATCACACAGGCAACCAGGAGCTCTGTTAGATCTAAAGTTATGAAAACCATCCGACCTGTCGCCATCGTGCCGTGTCATGTTTGGTGGCCGGTGGTCCTGGAGCCGGACCCTGGTGCAATGACGCTGAGGTTACCTGTGAGGTCCATGTTCTGGAGCTTAATGGATGTTTCTCTCTCTCTGTCAGAAAGCCCAGTTCCTGTGGGACCCAGAGGTCGTAGGTTTGATCCATGGGTCTTTTTTTTGGGGCTACATTGTCACTCAGATTCCTGGAGGCTTCATCTGTCAGAAGTTTGCAGCCAACAGGTGAGTCTGGGGCACACACTAACTAACCCTAACCTTTTGAACATGGGGCTGATGGGATTTAGGATGACCAGGGACTGGTTCCAGTCTGACTTTACAATAACAGCTGCTATAGGAAGTCATAATCTCTCAACTCATAATCACTCAGCTCTCTGAATTAGATTCACTTTGTACATTGAAACCTGTTTAAATTTATGGGCCAATATTTTCTTAAACTTAATTTAGCTTCAGTTTTTGTAGTTTTTAATTTTACTTCTAATGTGTATCTTAATTTTTATTTTCTATTGTGGTTCTTTATTTTATTTTTTTATTGTATTTCTTCATTTTATTTTATATTGTATTTCTGAAGTTTATTAATTTTATAGTTCTTTATTTTAGTTTTTTAATTGTTTCTTAATTGTAGTTTCTATTTTATTTCTTAATTTTATTTTTTGTTGAATTTCTTTTGTGGTTCTTTTTTGAATTGCATTTCTTAAGTTTTGTTTTCTACTTCTGAATTTCTATTTCTATCGGTGTCTGAATTTTATTTTTTATTGTATTTCTTAATTTTATTTTCTATAGTGGTTCTGTGACGATGATCCAATCCCTCCAGCTTGTATCCATCCAGTTTAGCTCCCCCTGTCCTCCTCCTGTTTCGACAGCAGGTGGGGCTGTTACCACCTTTCCTATAAATACCCCTCTTCCTGTGCACTTCTTGGTCTGGCTTCTTCACATGGTGGCTCGTCTTAGATCCCGTTTGCTCCTGGCTCCCATGCTGGTTTGTCTCCTTCCCCTTGTCTTGCCTCTTGGTTCCCCGGTCTCTGTTCCTGTATGCGGTCTTAGATATTCATTTGTTACTCTTCTCATGTTTAAGCCGTGTTCTAGGATTAGCCTTGTTGTGTTTGTTAGCCTATTGTTGTACAGTCGTATGAAAAAGTTTGGGCACCCCTGATCATTTCCATGATTTTAGTTTATAAATCATTGGTTGTTCAGATCAGCAACTTGAGTTAAATATATCATATAGCAGATGAACACCGTGATATTTGAGAAGTGAAATGAAGTTATAGGATTTACAGAAAGTGTGCATTAATTATTCAAACAAAATTGAGGGCAGGTGCAAAATTTGGGCACCCCAACAGAAAAATTACATCATATTTAGTAGTCCTCCTTTTGTTAGAAATAACAGTCCGCTAAACGCTTCCTCAGCTTCCAGTCTGTATTCTGTGTTTAAGGTGCTTTGGACCATTCTTCTTTAGAAACATTCCCAGTCTCAGTCAGGTTTGATGGTTTCCGAGCATGGACAGCCCCCATTTTCTAATTCATGTCTGGGGACGGAGACGGACATTCCAGAAACTTGTACTGGTTCCTCTGCAATGAAATGCCTTAGTAGATTTTTTGAGCAGGGTTTTGGGGTCGTTGGCCTCGGTGCCTTTGTCACTGATTCGTTAACATTGTTTTTCTCAAGACATCTGGAATCTTAATCTACTGAATCCATGCGACCTCAACTTTAACAAGATTACTATAACCTGCACTGGCCACACAGCCGAAAAGGAAAGAAAAGAAAAAAAGAAAAAAAAAAAAAAACAAAAAAAAAAAAAAAAAAAAAAAAAAAAAAAAAAAAAAAAAAAAAAGAAAAAAAAAACAAAAAAAAAAAAAAAAACAAAAAAAAAAAAAAAAAAACAAAAAAAAAAGAACACAAAAAAAGGGAAAAAAAAAAAAAAAAAGAAAAAAAAAAAAAAAGAAAAAAAAAAAAAAAAAAAAAAAAAAAAAAAAAAAAGTAAAAAAAAAAAAAAAAAAAAAAAAAAAAAAAAAAAAAAAAAGAAAAAAAAAAAAAAAAACAAAAAAAAAAAAAAAAAAAGAAAAAAAAAAAAAAAAAAAAAAAAAAAAAAAAAAAAAAAAAAAAAAAAAAAAAAAAAAAAAAAAAAAAAAAAAAAAAAAAAAAAAAAAAAAGGGGGGGAAAAAAAAAAAAAAAAAAAAAAAAAAAAAAAACAAAGCAACAAAAAAAAAAAAAAAAAAAAAAAAAAAAAAAAAAAAAAAAAAAAAAAAAAAAAAAAAAAAAAAAAAAAAAAAAAAAAAAAAAAAAAAAAAAAAAAAAAAAAAAAAAAAAAAAAAAAAAAAAAAAAGGAAAAAAACAAAAAAAAAAAAAAAAAAAAAAAAAAACAGCAATGATTGAACCGCCACCAATTTTTTAACTGTGGGTACCAAGTTGTTTTCTGGGATGCTGTGTTTCTTTTCCGACTCCACTTGTTATGTTCCCAAATTAACTTATTTTAGTTTCATCAGTCACAACAGCCACTTTATTCCAAAATGAAGCTGGATTGTCCAAATGTGTCTGTAGCACACCTCAAGTGACTTGTTTGGCGTGTCTGCATAAAGGCTTCTTCTGCTACTCTCCCATACCAGCCTCTCCTTGTGCAAAGTGCGCTGTAATAGTGCAACGATGAAACAGTGGGACACCATCTGCACAGATTAGGTTTGTAGTCTTTGGAGGTGGTCTGTGGCTTGACTAGCCTGTTCTCCCATCCCTTCGCCTTCTGCCCCTAATCTGCGATTTTTCTTGGTCTGCCACCTCGGGAAGTTTCCTAAATAGACTGTGGCCTGTGGTCTTCCATTGCCTCACTATGTTCCTTCACGTGGAAACTACAGCTGAAATCTCTGAGAGAGCTTTTCTCCCCCTTTCTCTGAACCATGATGTTGAAACAACCTTTGTTTTCAGGCCATTTGAAGAGTTTGTTTTTTGAGGCTCCCCATGTTGGCCACTCTTCAGAGAAGATGGCAAAGAAGGAAGAAAAACTTACAAAACAAATTTTGTGGTTCCATCATTAGTGCCTAAAGGTATTCACATGACAAGGTGCCCAATTATGCACCTGCCTAATTTTGTTTGAAATATTACTGTCACATCCTGTAAAACCTATAAACTTAATTTCACTTTTCAAATATCACGGTGTTCATCTGCTATATGATATATTTACCTGAAATTGCTGAGCTGGACAACCAATGATTTATAAAGAAAAATCATGAGAATTATCAGGGGTGCCCAAACTTTTTCATACGACTGTATGTGTCCTCTGTTAGCTTTAGCCTTGGTCGCCTCACTTGAATGTACATCCGCCTCCCTGGTCCTTCCTTGCCTCGAGCGTGGCAGGTTCTTAATTTTTATTTTCTATAGTGATTTTTAACTTTTTATTTTGTTATTTACACTCTGGATATATGAGGATGTTTAGGAACTCAGTCCTGGGTCACTGTTATTCAGATGGACATTTGTTCCTCGTGGGTTCCTCTGTATGGAGTTTCTCCTTGCCGCTGTCTCCTCTGCCTGAGTATTGTGGTGTATCCTCGATGCTTTCAGACGCTGCTCCAAATCAACACCTGTTATTAAAAGCTCTGTGTCAATCTATTAGTGTGTGTGTGTGTGTGTGTGTGTGTGTGTGTGTGTGCGCGCGCGCATAGGGTATTTGGTTTTGCCATCGTTGCCACGTCGATGTTGAACATGCTGATTCCTGCTGCGGCTCGGGTTCATTATGGCTGTGTGATCATGGTACGAGTGCTGCAGGGTCTGGTGGAGGTAACATGTTATTATTATTATTTAAGATCAATTTTAGTAAGATAGGATCATGTGATCTTATTATTATTATTATTATTATTAGGTTATGTTGTTAGTGTCTTTGTGTGTGTGTGTGTTGTAGGGTGTGTCTTACCCAGCATGCCATGGGATCTGGGCTAAATGGGCTCCACCCCTCGAGAGGAGTCGATTGGCTACGACAGCATTCTGTGGTGAGTTCTAATACCATACCAGCCATTTACATATAGATATACATGTGTCTGTGTGGATTTAGCATGTTCTCCCTACGTCTCTGGCTACTCCAAACACATGCATAAATAAATACAGTTAGTGACTGACTGCTACTGATATCATCTTAAGGTCCGAGGTTAAGGGTCAGGGCCTGCAGTGGCACCCTGGCTGTGCTGGGGATGGGCCCTGGACCATGATGACCCAGTAGTCCAGTAGTAATTTACCCACGACCAAAGTATGATAAGTGTCTGTGTGTGTGTGTGTGTGTGTGTGTGTAGGATCGTATGCTGGAGCGGTGATCGCCATGCCGTTAGCGGGTGTGTTGGTGCAGTACTCCGGCTGGGCGTCGGTCTTCTATGTGTATGGTGAGATAAACACAAAGTGGACAAAATAACAGAAACACCACTCGACTCAATCCTATTAAAACAATTCAAACAATTAAATGATAAAAGAAGGTAGATAAAATTTGGTACACATGGTGCGAGATGGAGAATGAACTGGGTGGAAAAAAGTGGAAAATAAATAAAGAAATAACAGACTAAGTCATATAACATGACATAAATTATTTTAGTTTGGTTAAGTAAAGTAATTTGCATTAACTCCACCCCCTTCCCCAGCCCATGTTATATAATATAATAATTAATGCAGTCCTAACAAATGCAGGTTATGTTAGTCATTTATTAACGGTATATCTATTCTAGCTCTTACTGATGTGGGAGTTACTGTATATTCAGTCCGGACCCTGTGTGTTCGGTGAGGTTCACGTATGCTTTCTTAAGAAAAAAACTGCAACGGTTTTTAAGACAAACACTAAGAAGTTCATAAGAGTGTTCTTAAATGCAGTTCTCAAAAAACTTACAAAGTTATCAAATATTACCTTAAGACAACCTTAAGAGCTTAGAGCTTGTGATGTACAGAGTGAGACACATTCGGAATTTGTATTTCATTCGTATTTAATCCACCCAGAGGAAAAACATCAAACCGAGTGCTCAAAAAATGTAGGAAACAAGAAACAGAGGTGGTGATGGAAGAAATAAAGAACAGGAAACAATTCTCCTTGGAAACTACAATATAATTTTGACCTTCACTTGAAAAGCTTTTGAACTTCTGAACTGAAAGTGTATCGGCCTTATTTCCAACAACTAAACTGTTTAAAGTTTTACATTTTGATGCTTACCTTCACCTCTTACAGCCTAAGATGAGTGATTTATCGTAAGGTTAAGAAAACCTTTAAGAACAGAACGCTTTCAGGAGTACCACTCATTCTTAGAATTGTTCTTAAGAAAAGAGTTTTAGTAAAACATAATTCTTAAGAAGTTATTTAAAGATGAACAATTCTGCGTAACTCTTTTCTTAAAAATGAAGCTATTGAAATAGAGTTAAGAATCTTTTAGTTCTTAAGACTCTTTCGTGAATCTGGTGGTGTCCCCGGTCTGTAGGTAGTTTCGGGATCTGTTGGTACATGTTCTGGGTCCTGGTGTCGTACGAAAGTCCAGCGGCTCATCCCACCATTACAGCAGAGGAGAGGAAGTACATCGAGGACGCCATCGGAGAGTCAGCAACACTCCTCAACCCACTGACTGTAGGCGCGCGGTCTCTCACTCACACACACACACACACACACACACACACACACACACACACACACACACAGAACATACATACCAGTTCAGTATAATGTTTAGTTTTAGAAATAATTTCAGTACAGATGATTATGAAGATACTAATAATGATGTTAAAGATGATGAAGATGCAAATGATGATGATGATGGTCTCTCTTCCTCTCTGTAGAAGTTTAACACTCCCTGGAGGAAGTTCTTCACCTCCATGCCCGTTTATGCCATCATCATCGCCAATTTCTGCCGCAGTTGGACCTTCTACCTGCTGCTCATCAGCCAGCCGGCTTATTTCAAAGAGGTGTTTGGTTTTGAGATCAGCAAGGTAACACACACACACACACACACACACACACACACACACACAGAATGTGTGATGATGCATTTTGGAGCTTAATGTCGCTCATCTGTCGAATCTTATCATGCTCTGAGAACTGAGAAGCGTTTTCAGAGATTCTGTTTATCAGACACTCACTGTGTCACACCAAACATCTGGATCCATCTGTGCAGGTTGGGATCCTTTCGGCTCTTCCACACCTGGTCATGACCATCATCGTCCCTATTGGGGGTCAGCTGGCTGATTATTTACGCTCCAACAACATCATGAGCACGACTAACGTACGAAAACTCATGAACTGTGGAGGTGAGTCCTTACTGATTACAATATGATGAGATGAGTTCAGACTCTGCAGTGTGTGTGTGTGTGTGTGTGTGTAGGTTTTGGGCTGGAGGCCACATTCCTTTTGGTGGTTGGGTTTTCTCACTCTAAAGGAGTTGCAATCTCTTTCCTCGTATTAGCTGTCGGCTTCAGCGGCTTTGCTATCTCAGGTAAGATCCTAATCAGTCAGTCAGTGCTGTGTGTGTACAGCATACACAGTGTGATTACACCCTACACTAATTATTGATTATTTGGCTTAATATTACAGTGCACGGGTGCAGTGTTTTTGATTATTTTATTAAAGTGTGTGTGCGTGTGAGAACATAGAGCTCTTGGTTGAGGGTCATGGTTCCCTGGCACCAAACATCATGGGGCTGTGCGAGTCTTTGTTTGCTCTGAGGTGCATCGAGTTTGACAAAATACAATCTGCACATGTTAAATAAAATGAAAATGTAATTAATCTGTATTATCTGTAATAATCTGTAATCTGTAATTAATTAAAAATCTGTAATTAATATTACTTAAAAAAAGCTATAAACAAACCAGAGAGGGGTGTGTGTGTGTGTGTGTGTGTATGTGTGTATGTGTGTATGTGTGTGTGTGTGTGTGTGTGTGTGTGTGTGTGTGTGTGTGTGTGTGTGTGTGTGTGTGTCTACATGGACCTGGGGATGTTTTTCTCTCTCTGTAGGATTTAATGTGAATCATTTGGACATCGCTCCTCGTTACGCCAGCATCCTGATGGGTATCTCTAATGGAGTGGGCACTTTATCGGGCATGGTGTGCCCTCTGATAGTGGGAGCCATGACCAAAAACAAGGTAAATATTAAATCTTTGTTAGTATATCAGTTAATTAATTGGTTTTACACCCACATCCCACTGTCCATCCCACCTTCATTCCATCTCTCTCCTCCATTCTCTCTCTCTGTTTCCTGCGCTCTCTCCAGACGCGAGAGGAGTGGCAGTACGTCTTTCTCATTGCTTCGTTGGTCCATTATGGCGGGGTGATCTTTTATGGTGTGTATTTCCTTCCATCCTTCCGTTCACCGTTCCATCTCTTTTCCATCACCTGCTTTGCTTCCATCGTGATGATGACCTCACATTATCAATCTCACCTCTGCTGCAGGTATTTTCGCATCCGGAGAAAAACAGGACTGGGCGGAGCCTGAGAACACCAGCGAGGAGAAGTGTGGGATTCTGGGAGAGGACGAGCTAGCCAATGAAACCGAGGAGCTGTACAGAACGGGGGGCGGCGGCTACGGAGCCACCGGCCAATCGGGCGACCCTAAGGGAGGGACAGGAGCAAACTGGGCACCTGAGTGGAACAAAACAGAGGAGTATGTTCAGCCATCCGGGACCAACAGCTACCTGTAGGGGGGAGAGGACGAACGAGAGCTTTCGTAAAGGAGTGTGTGTGTGTGTGTGTGTGTAGGGGTGTTTTATAATTTCCTCTCGGCACGTCCTGCCTCACATTTAATGAAACCCAGACGTTAGACGTTAGGTAGATACAGGAACATTATAGTAAGTGTAGGAGGCACCAGGGGTGTGAGGAAGGACCGAAAGCTCTTATAACTTTAAGAAGAACATTTTTGGATCATCCATGGGGTGTAGGGCCTTCTAAAGGGTCAAGTTTTTAATATTAAACATACATGTAATTATCTCTGTTTCATGTGTATTGAACTGTACCTTGGGTTTGTTATATATCTATTAAACCTGATTATCAATAACATTAACAATAATAAGAACTCTTTTCTTAACACCAGTTCTAAGAACAAATGGTATTCCTGAAAGTGTTCTGTTCTTAAATGCTTTCTTAACCCTACGATAGAATCCTGCTTATCTTAAGCTGTAAGAGGTGAAGGTTAGTTATTGGAAATATGGCTTATACACTTTCAATTCCAAAGTTTAAAAGGCTTTCGAGTGAAGATCCTTAAAATTCAAAATTTCTCTACATACGGGACGTGTTTGGCAGAGCTGTTACTTTAATTTGTGCTCTAGATGGAAGGTTTGTGGATTGTTTGATGTTTTATGATAATTTGATGAAAAATTAAATGATTATCATAATTTAGTGGATTAAACTAAATTATGCTAATACAAATTCAACACGTGTCTCATGCCATATATTGTAAGCTCTAAAATGCGACGTAGCTACGCAAGATTTTCTTAACATAATATTTCTTTTACAGCATATTGATGTATTAATTTTTATTTCATAAATTATTTAAGTGTTAAAATTATTTTAATTGAAATGTAAAAGTAATAAAATATTTTAAGAGAATATTGAGTTTTCTTGTAATAAACTGTTAATGTAAGAAATATTATTGATTTATTTAAAGTATTTAAAAATTTTACATTTATTTTATTTAACAATGCAAGTATTATTAATTTAATAATAAAGTATTGAAATGATTTTATTTCAATGATTATTAAATTATGATTTAATATTATTTAAAACAATGTATTAATATAAATGTATTTAAAAAATATTAGTGTAATGAAATTTGAGAGGATTTAAAAGTATAAAAATTGTATTCTACATATATTTAAAGAAATAATAATTAAGGTTAAACAGCTCATTAAAGTGTTGCTTATTAAATTGCTATTAATGAACGGGTTAGTAAAGTAATAAAATTAATGAAGTAATATAAAACTTTGAGGTAATAAAACATTAAATTAATGGATTATTAAGGTATTTACATTTTGTTTAAAAATATAACAGAATTTCAAGTATAAAAATGTTGTATAGCAGGATATTTATGTAATTAACCATTTTTATTAAATTAATAAAATTATATTTAAAGTGTGTGTGTGTGTGTGTGTACAACAGATAACAGAAGAGTTGTTTTGTCTTTTAGAGCTTTATTTTTTGCACAAACTTGTAAGAGTGAAGCTGTACAGAAATCTAAACATGGAAAGAAGCTGCTTCAGAGTTTTATAAAATGATGTAATATCTCATATATGGAGCATGTGTGTTACTGTAAAACAGTGTGGGAATGATAAAAAAATATAAGAATTAATGTTTAAAGAATTGAACTTTTAATAATGGGGTAAGTACCTTATAGAGACCTCTCTGGTAGGAGCGTGTAACTGCAGGCACCTTACAGAAGAGTGTATTAAACACCAGAAACAACGACTACTAATAGTACTACTGCTACTACTACTACTACTATAATAATAATAATAATAATAATAATAATAATGAATTAAGAGTCTTTGAAGTTACTTAGATGATATTAAATGTAAAATATTCCATAAAACATTAAACTCATTCTGAATTATTTGTGTTTTTAGAATGATGACCCCCAGATTCTAAAGAGCCACCACTACTCACAAAATATCAAAAATATAAATACATTTAATACATATCACTATAAATCTTAAATAAACGGGATCTATTCTTTATTATTCTACAGTGCAAACATCACAGAAATAAATGAATGAGTGAATGGACTCAAGGTTTAGAATGGACGGCTATTTAAAAAATTAAAATGTGATTCTAATAATACTGCATGAGGCAGAAATGAATGAACGAGCGAATGAATGGCTGAAATAAAAGCATACTGGTAGATGAGTGAAATAATGGATTAAGCATAAGGACGGATGAATAAATGAATCTTTGACAGTATAACAGATGCATGAGATGTAATCCTGATAATGCAAACAGCCCTTAAATGAATGAATGAATGAATGATTAAAATGTTTGGATAAAATGATTACTTTATACATAATGCCCATAATAGTAGCTGCATATAAATGAATGGATGAATGGTATGACCAGCTTAGTATTTGATTATACAGGTAAATGCATGAACTGAAGCAAAATGAAAGATTGGATAATGTTTGAGTATATAATCATAATGAATGAATGAATGACTGAATTCTGACAATTATGATACCAAATACATGTAAATGAAGCCATGAACTGATTGAATAATAAATGTAAAGGTTACTGAATACATAAATGAGTGGGTTAATAAGAGAGCAATGTGTTATTGAAATAATGCTGTATTATTGATAATACTGATAACGAGCAACAGGTAACTGAATGGATGAAAATTGAATAATAGACACTGAAATATGTTTATAGCCGGCTTCTTAAAGCAAATAATGAATGAATAAATGAATGATGAATGGGTGAATGCCCTGGTTTGTGGTATCCCTCAGTGACAGATGCTTGTTAGCCTGTTTATGGTTACTTGGTTAATTCTGACGTTACATTTGTGGAAATAATTCTAAACTTTTATAAGAAGTATGGTTGTTTTTCGGTTGATCCCAGCTCGCTGTGGTAATGAGAACCCATCTCTAGAGAACCAGGTGATGGAATCTAAGCGGTGAGTACACGGTGCACCCTCTGAGGGAACCGAATTTGGTTTGGGTTTGGTCACTGAATTATGATGAACAATTATTCGTTAAGTGTAATTTTCCGTGAGGCTCTGCCTTCTTATCTTTAATCATGACCTGTTTGAGGTTCTATGCTTGCCCGGCCCCTTCACCATGCCCCACCTTTTCACCTGGCACTGCCTCTTTTGGCAGCAGAGCCTCATCCTGATCCTTCTTACCCTCACCTCCTTCTTTAAGGGTGTGGTACACGTCAGATTGGGTAGACTTTAGAGCCTCGTATGCTCCTTCCTCTTTACTGCCACCTGGCTCTTGAAGGGTTTGATACACCTCTGCTTGGGTACTCTTGAGCGCCTGGTATGCCCCTTCCTCCTTACTCTCGCCCTGACCTTTAAGGGTATGATACACCTCTGCTTGGGTACCACCTTTGAGAGCCTGGTATGCTCCTTCCTCCTTACCCTCGCCCTGATCTTTGAGAGCTTCGTACAGCTGCTCGCCCTGCTCTGTACCTTTCTGCCCATCTTTCAGAGTTTGGTACACCTGAGTCTGGACACCTTTTAGCTCCTCATACTCCCCCTCCTTCAGTTTAATGGCCTCATATCCACCATCCTCTCCATCTTCGAGCTTTTTCCCGCTGCTCCCGGTTTTCCGCCGGAACCAAAAAACTACCACAATCAAAACCACAATCAGCATCACAATCACCAGCAGAACAACCAGCAGTGTGTTGGCAGAAGGGTCCTCTGGGACTGGAAAAAGAAAGATTGACAATATGAAAATAAACAAGGTTCTTTTTGGAGGTACTGGTCAAGCAAAAACTGCAAACTGAGAAATAGGGCCAGGACCGAACCGGACTGGGAACTAGAATGAGTAGATACTGGTACTAAAGCAGAATCAGAACGATGATAGAATGAGTTAGGACTTTTAAAAAGAGTAACTAAACAAGAAAATGAGCAGAGGAACAGAAATGAGGCCAGGTTTTGTCCTGAGATGGTTCAAGAGGTGAGGTTGGGATTGGGATAGTGAAAGGATGGTTTATTAAAAACTATATAATATTTATAAAGGTTTTGCATAAGCATGTTTAAATTAAGTAATGTAGTGGAGTTTAAAAGAAGAACTGGTGTATTAAAATGGCTGGAGCTGCAGTTTGTTGGTAAAATGCAGTGAGAGTGTTTCAGAGAGATAGTTTGGGTTAAAGATCAGGATTTATTGCACTACTGAATATTACCATGTCTAATTATGAAAGTTACTCATAACTATCAGAGTATTAACTACTAGAGTATTTTGTATATTTTGGTTCGTCATGTCTGAAAATGTTTTGATCCTGTTGTTGCTGTGGTTAGATAAAGATGATAAAGTATGTACATTTGTAGGATTTTTTTGCAGATGGTTCATGGAGTTAAACCATGATGTAGCCTAAGTATCACAGATCAGTTCCTCTTACCCTCCATAGCAGACATCCTGCTTCAAAAGCCTAGTTAGAGAAGACTGTGAATGCAGTAAATGCATGGTGTTAAGTCGGGCATACCTGGCTTAAAGTGCATGATGGTGCTGTGACGGGACAGGCCTTGTTTAGCCCATTCCACCCTGCAGGAATAATCGCCTTCAGCTGTTGGGAAGAATTTATGTTCGGATTGATCCACCAGTTTCACTCTGGTTGAAGCACTGTCACCCTGATACCACCGAAAGGCATTGCCCTGGCACTCTTTGCAGTTACAAGCCAACCAAGAGTTACCAGCAGTCAGGTGGGCTTCAGGAGGAGGGACTAACACACACACACACACATGGACAGGTACATGCTCAGATTAGATCCAGGTCGGTAAAGCTCTTTAGTGTGTTATTGTTATTTTTGTTGTGGTGTTGTACCTATGACCCTGAGCTGATACTCGTCAGACATTCTGTCCTCGGTCGTAGCCGCCGCCGCCCGACGTTTGCGGCTCTGCCGTCTCTTAGCGCTGCACTTGTATGAGCCGCTGTCGGAGTCCGTGGCGTTTCGGATGGTGTACGTGTCCTTATTAGGGTCCTGCGTGATGTTTGTAGGGCCCTTATAAAAGAAAACCTCTTCCAAACTGTCCGGGTTCACTTCCCAGTCATCACACTGCAGGGTCAGGGTCTCACCCATGTACAACGGGTCCACCGTCTGAAGCATCACCATCTTACCTGAGAGAGAAAAGAGAAATGAGACACGGGTATATCAGTGCTAGAGTTAGAAAGGCTTTTTAAAGACATACTTTTACTCTCTTACTTTAAGTACATTTAGCAGCGTGTGCTTTTATACTTCTACTCGAGCAAAATATGCAAACTTCAACTTGAGTATTTTTTATCAGATTATACTTATACTTAAGCAAAGAGCTTTTGTACTTCTGCCACCTCTGCAAAGGAGACATTAGGGACTAGAACTGAGGGAGGGATGGAATGTATTAGTGATGTGTACCTTTGATTAATTACTTAGCTCCTCCCCTTTCATCTTCACCTGAAACATTACCTGATCCCACTCCCTCTTAGCTTAACCAGTCCACATCTAGCTTCAGCTTTGTCATCCTTATCAGATTTAGACTTGATGATTAAAACCCTCAGGTTCAATTCTGTGTGAGGTTTGGTATGTTCTCGCCATGGCCATGCTGAGCAGGGTATTTATTTTTACACTTGTATGTTTGTATTTATTCACCATGTTGGGTAAAGATTTGTTGAGAAAACATATTACGGTTTTTTTTAAAATCATTTTCACACTTATCTCTGCACTCTTCACACAGTTTGCTTTTGAAACACACACCCACACCCAAGCTTCATATTTGCACTTCATATGAGCACTTCATATTTCATCCAAAAGTGACTCATGCTGCCAAAACTAAACATCTGCTTTCAACCACAAGACTGCTTTGTCACTCAACGTACAACAAAATGAACAAAACAAACAACAAATGTATTTCCTGAATCATTTTCCTCTGTTTTTACATCCACAAATATTTCAGCTAAAGAATCATTTGATCTGTTTTTTTTGTGGGAGTGTGGGATATTTATAGTGAACTTGAAAAGTAATGAATGTTTTACTATAGGAATATTTACTGTGTAATGTCAAACAACTGTGTGTGTGTGTGTGTGTGAGAGAGAGAGAGAGAGAGAGAGAGAGAGAGAGAGAGATATTAACATAGAGCTTTTGCAGTTCTTAGCCCCTCCTCTTTGAAGCATCGCCCCGTGCCCTGTTACCTGTGGCTCTGATTGTGATGGCGTTACTGCGCTGATTTTCCTTATTGTTTCGGCACCAGTAGGTGGTGCTGTTGTCGTTCTCACTCTGTATCTGGGTATATATTGTCACAGAGCGGTCAGTGTCTTTCCATTCACTTTGTTCCCTCTGAAGCCAGTTGGCTCCGTTCATGGTAAAGCTGCAGGACCAGTCCTTAAGCCCCGTCTCCACGGAGAGCTCCATGTGGTACCCGCTTCCCTTGAGGAGCACGAGCTTTTTGAGGTGCGGAGTGAGGCGAGCGTGAGGCATCATGTCTGAGAGAGAGACAGAAATTCAGATTCATACATGTTTATATTACATGTAAGATTTAATAGTAAGCCATCATTATCGTGTATAAATAAACGGAATGATCACTTACTGAGCACTACAACTTCACGTTCTGGACTCTGGATATTGTTTTCTTCGCACCTGTACTTCCCCGAGATTTTCTGGGTAACCATGGGGAGGTACAGACGGCTCCCTCCCTCCTGAGGAAGAATATTACTATTGTGGTACCACTTGACGGGCGAGGTGGCGAGGTTTTTTCCACGCTTACACAGCAGAGTCACTTCATCAGAGGTGTAGAGGTATGGGAAATTGGGCAAGAGGGCCACTGAGGGACAGAGACACTTATAAGTAATCTGGAAATGTGTCACCTTATCCAAACATACCCGAATCCCGCCTCTAAATATTTCTAAATACATAGACCTATATACCTAGACGCCACATCGGCGAGAGGGGTCTGGCTGCAGCCATGCACTCTCAGCCCCACATGCACTGCCAGACTATTCATGACGTCAGTGCACAGTCAGACCGGAAAAGGAAATAAGTAGCGTTTGTTAAACTTTATTGAAGAAGAAAAAGGAATACGGTAGCTGTACGTGGATCATTCGTAATATTTGTTTGTGAATAATGATATGTTTAGACAGCGATGTTTCAGCACCTATGTTTGTCGTGTACGCATTTGCGTTGTTGATTGAATGTTAGATTCGCTAATTTTGATCGTATTATTAATAATAACGTTTTGATGACGATGTCTAGATAGCCGTTAGCTAGCTGGCTAACGTAAGCGTTTCAGATGTCTTGTTGGATTGAGTGATAACTCCGTCATTAAAACAGGCTTTTTCTCTGTTAAAGTTCTGCAGTAGTAACTTTTCTCAACAGTGAATACCCTACTTAGACACAAGTGTCCTTTATTCAGCCAACAAAGATACTAAACTAACAGATAAATGGAAAGTTCTTTGTTGTTAATGCTTTGTTTTCTTTTTCTTTTCTGTTTGCTTTTAAAGATGCATCAGTCAATATTTAGTGCAGATACTAAATGTTCGGACTGTCTGGAGAACACGCCTGGCGTAGCTTCTGGAATTTGGGGAATCCCCAGAGGCTTACGTCATCGCACGCTTCGCTTACTCTCAGAGCTGCCCTCGACGCATGCGCTGTCCGGGAGCAAGTGTTCCGCTCCATGTTTTTTTTTTATTTATAAGGAGCGTCTCCCTTTTTCTGTTTTCCTTCGCTCCTGCAAAGCTCTAGAGCGCTATTGCAGGGCTTAAACTGCTGTTAATAAGAGTTTCCCTTTGTTTGTGTCCATTTTCCTATGACTCTTTCTTTTGCTATTCTTCTACCCCATCTCCTCGTTTCTGTGTGTCGGGGGGTGTGGCGCATCTGGATTACATTCCCCCTTAACACTAGAGATCGAGCGTTTGAGGCTCGGGGCTTGCATTGACAGCGGACCCATGATCTTATTTTTGTTTCTGGGTCTCATTTTGGTTTATTAATTCCATCTGGAGCTAACTGCGACTGGGTCCTAAAATGTGTTATATATTTCTTTATTCTTTTTTACGGTTCGCCATCTCTCTGGGATGGCGACTCGTAACATGATGAGCATCAACAACTCTTTTTCTGAGCTCCTCAGAAATCTACTTTGTTCGTGCCATGATACACTTCCACAAACATGTGCTGTGAAGAGCAGACTTTGATAGATCCCTGTTCTTTAAATAAAACAGGTTGCCCACTCACACCTGATTGGCATCCCATTGATTGAAACACCTGACTCTAATTTCACCTTCAAATTAACTGCCAATCCCAGATGGTCACATACTTTTGCCACTCACTAATATGTAATGTTGGATCATTTTCCTCAATAAATAAATGACCAAGTATAATATTTTTGTCTCATTTGTTTAACTTGGTTCTCTTTATCTATTTTTAGGACTTGTGTGAAAATCTGATGATGCTTTATTAATTATGCAGAAATTCTAAAGGCTTCACAAACTTTCAAGCATCACTGTATATATATATATATATACATATATACCCCAAACTATCAGGGGGCGCATTCCCGCCCCCAGGGGTCGCCGCGGGACCGCTAAACGCCGCGGCCGGCCCCCTATAAAATGAGCTTCCTAATGCCGGCCTTCGGCGCACTGTCTCGCTATCCATGCGACATTTTCCGGAGAGTTCTTGTTTGGTGTTACCCTTCCACAAAACGGTTAAGGATAGTGGTAATCCCGTGTCGCACAGGAGGCGGGATGTGGTAAAGGCAAAAGCCTTGAGGTAACTGTTAGGGCCTTAGCCGGTTAGGTTAGGGAAAGTTTGGGGTAACGCCACTAACCTCCGTCTCTCTCTTCAGCCCGGGACGCCCGCGGCCATCTTCCGCTTCTCCCCGTTCCCTCGAGACGTTGGTAAGCTCCAGTCGCGGGTCCTGTCGTCCCCGGCATTATCCGGTGCTTACTGCACCCCGGGCTAAGTATAGCCTTTCTTCCATTTGACTTCCAAAAGGGTGCCTTGCGTTCTAGAAACGCACCGATTGCGCCTGGCTCGCCGAAACCCCGGGCACATGCGCAGTCGATCGCTACACACACACACACTCGCAGTGCACGCGCAGAGCGTAACGAGCACACACACACACGGCCGGCTCCGTCACATTCAGCGCGCAGCAGGTGTGTGCTCACCGTGCTTCCCTCTCCCATACACACAGAGTCAGCTCTGCACAGAGAGTGTTCCCACGCACACACATAACGCGCGCTCACGCTCTGAGTTCTGTGTGTGCTTTCTTTTTTCTCCACTCCAGTGCAGAGTTCTGACGGGTTCATTTCCGCTTTTCTCCTTTCCCTTTCATTTTCCTTTTTGAGAAAGAATTTGTCTTTATTAAATAGAATCCGTTTTTGTTTGAGATCGCCAGGAAGCGACTCCTTAGTTTGTCCGTAGGCTTATTGCCATCATTTCCTTTTGTCAGGTCACAGAATCCGTGGTGCAGCGGTAGCTCTCCTGCCCCCGGAGATTGTGACTCTGGTCTCGAATCCCGTGACGGGCCACCTTCAGTAGCCCCCCCGCTCGGTGACGGGATTTCTTTTCTACCTTTTATTTTTTTTCTTTTTGGGTCGCTTGGTGTGGACCCCCGCACTTGAGTCCGTTAATTCTCCTTTTTTCGGTGCGCCTCCACAGGCCCCCGTAACAGTACAGTGCGCCCAGTATGGACTCAGCAGGGGCGCACGATATGGACCCCAACCAAAAGACTTGTCCCCACCCCCAGCAGCTGCCGTTCTCTTGCGCCGCCCCACGGCGTTTCGCCACCCCTGGGGCGTCATGAGCAGCAGCTCACCCTCCTCACTCAGCAGGTAGCGGTCCTTACCGAGGCGGTCAAGGAACTGTCGGCCAACCTCTCTGGACTCCAGGCGGTCGCCCCCCCTCCGCCTGCTCTGATTCCGCCTCCGTTGGTCCCTACTCCCCCGCCTCGCCTCGCGGGGGATTCCCCCATCGCCGCTCCCGAGCGTTTCGCGGGCGAACCCGAGCGCTGCAGGGGTTTTCTTATGCAGTGCTCGCTTGTCTTTGAGCTGCGCTCGTCCCAATTCCCCACGCCTCGATCCTGGGTCGCCTACATTATTTCCCTCCTCTCAGGCCGGGCCCTGGCTTGGGCCACAGCCCAGTGGGACGCCAGGACTCCCGCCTGCGAGGATGAGGAGGCCTTCGCTGAGGCCCTCAAGGGAACCTTTTTCACCCGTTGGGGGGCCGAAGCGCGGCCTCTCGCTTGGCCCGCCTCTTGCAGGGCGCCAGGTCGGTGGCGGAGTACACCGTTGAGTTCCAGACCTTGGCGGCGGAGAGTGGCTGGAATGAGGCGGCCCTCATCTCCAGCTACGAACGGGGACTCAGTGAGTCCATGAAGGATGAGCTGGCCGTTCGAGACCCCCCCGCCACGCTCGACGACCTCTACAACCTCGCCACCACCATTGACTCCCGTCTGAGGCAACGGGCCCGTGAGAGGGCGGGGTCTCGCGGCCGCTCCATGGGCCCGTGGCCTGGCCGCGACCCCGCGGTCCATCGCAACGCCCGTTCCGAAGCCCCCGAACCCATGGAGCTCAGAAGGGCTGGATGGAACCCTTCCGGTGGGGCCGATTCCCCGGCTCCTGATGGGCCGGGAAACGTAAGGGCCAGGACCGGTCGGGGGGGCCGGTCCTAGGCGCATCCGCTCGCCCCCTGTCAGGCCTCACCCTCCCGGTCGTTCTTCGTCAGGGAGGGGGTGGTCGGACCCGCCTCTCCGCCTACGTCGATTCCAGGGCCGAGGGCAACTTCATCGACGACGCGCTCGCGCGGCGTTTGCATCTTCGCATCGAGGTCCTCCCCAGCCCCCAGCCACTCAGGGCTTTCCATGGTCAGGTCTTGGGCAGGGGGCCTGTCACCTATAGGACCCTGCCCGTCACCATGGAGACGGGACTCCACTCTGAGAGAGTCACCTTTTTAGTCACCCGCACGCCTACACTCCAACTGGTCCTGGGTTACCCATGGCTACGACTCCACAACCCGCGGATCGACTGGCAAACCCGATCCGTCTACGCTTGGTCCCCTCGGTGCCAGAAGTCATGCCTGCTTCCGCTGTCCACCCCCCATCACCGACCTTGTGTTCAGCAGACGGTACCCGACCTGTCCACCGTCCCCGAACCCTACCGGGATCTGGGGGTGGTGTTCAGCAAAGGGGCGGCCCAAGTCCTGCCGCCGCACAGGGAATATGATTGCGCCATCAACCTCCTGCCGGGCACTGCTCCCCCCGGGGGAGGCTCTTTTCCCTGAGCCGCACTGAACAGGAGGCAATGCGGCAATACATTGCTGAGGCGCTCCAGCAGGGCTTATACGGCCGTCCTCCTCGCCGGCAGGGGCGGGTTTCTTCTTTGTTGCCAAGAAAGAAGGCACCCTGCGCCCGTGCATAGATTACCGGGGCCTCAACGCGATCACAGTCAAA
This sequence comes from Ancistrus triradiatus, assembly GCA_025084515.1. Taxonomy (NCBI): domain Eukaryota; kingdom Metazoa; phylum Chordata; class Actinopteri; order Siluriformes; family Loricariidae; genus Ancistrus; species Ancistrus triradiatus. Next base: position 223,351 of record JAJAGP010000762.1, on the reverse strand, counting down.
GACCGCTTACCTTTACCACCCCCCCCTGCCCCTTATGACGGCCTTCGAGGCGCTCCAGGGGCCCCGCATCTTCACCAAGCTGGACCTCCGGAGCGCTTACAACCTCGTCCGTGCATCCGGCAGGGGGACGAATGGAAGACAGCCTTCTGACGCCCACAGGGCATTATGAATATAGGGTAATGCCCTTTGGGCTGATGAACGCGCCGGCTGTTTTCCACCAACGGTTCGTTAATGACGTGCTCCGTGAGGCCTTTGGACCGATATGCCTTCGTCTACCTCGACGACATACTTATCTTCAGCCGGTCACTTGAAGAACACATCGGTCACAGTCCGCCGGGTCTTGCAGCTACTCCTGGAAAACCGGCTTTATGTGAAGTTTGAAAAGTCGGTTTTCCACACCCCCTCAGTCGCCTTCTTAGGCTTCGTCGTGTCCCAGGGGTCGCTGCAACATGTAGGTTGTAGGTTCGTCCCGGACTCAGTTCGCCTCCGAGTGATGTCGTTGGGGGCACGAAGCGTCCCTTTGCGGCACACCCTGGCCGCACAGCCACCTACAAGCTCCTTCGACAGAGCTACTGGTGGCCACGTATGGAGGAGGACTTTTAGGCAGTTCGTGGCCTCTTTGCGAGGTCGAGTCTGGCTCGTAACAAAACCCCTCGCAGAAGGCCACCCCGGCCTCCTTCACCCTCTTCCGTTTTCCGTTCCCGCTCGCCCCTGGTCCCATGTCTCCCTGGACTTCGTCACGGGCCCTGCCCCCGTCCAAGGGGAACACGGTTGTCCTTGTGGCGGTTGACCCGTTCTCCAAGGGGTGTCAAGCTCGTGGCGCTGCCCAAGCTACCGTCCGCCAAGGAAACGCTGGAACTCATCCTCCGGCATGTGGCCCGGGTGCACGGGTTCCCCCGGGACCTACTGTCGGATCGAGGCCCCCAATTTGTCAGCCGCTTCTGGTCGCTTTTCTGCCGCTCGGTGGGGCCACGGCCAGTCTCTCCTCGGGGTTTTCACCCGGAGTCTAACAGCCAGACCGGAACGGGTGAACCAAGACCTGGCGCGCATGCTCCGGTGTCTAACGGCGGGCCAACCCCTCCCATGGGCGGAACATCTGCCATGGGCCGAATTCGCCCATAACACCCTGTGGCATTCGGCCCTCGGCAATGTCCCCATTCGAGTGCCATTTCGGCTTCCAGTTTCCCCTCTTTCCCTCGCCAGGAGGCGGACGTCGGGGTCTCCTCGGCGGAGCAGTTTCACCCGCCGGTGCCGACAGTCAGTGCTTGGTCAGTGCAGGGGTCAGTGCTTGGCCCGCTTTTATTCTCTCTGTACATGCTGCCACTAGGCTCAGTTATTCGTAAACATGGCATTAATTTCCACTGCCATGCAGATGATACACAGCTGTACATATCAGCCAAAACTAATGACAGCCTTACAATCAACAAAATTGAGGACAGTGTAAAGGAAATAAAAGATTGGATGTTATTTAATTTTCTCTTACTTAACTCAGATAAAACTGAGGTGCTATTAGTGGGACCCAAGGCTAGTGAGAGACAGGTTAGCTACATATATCCTAAATCTAGATGGCTGTTCAGTATTGCTCAGTCTGTCTGTAAAAAACTTAGGGGTCACATTTGATTCAGATCTCTCCTTTGATGCGCACATTAGCAGCATCACTCGAATTGCTTTCTTTCAATTACGTAATATCGCTAAACTTAGAAATATCCTCTCTTTTAATGATGCAGAAAAACTTGTTCATGCGTTTATAACCTCAAGGTTGGATTACTGTAATGTAATGTTACTTACTGGATGCTCTAGTAAATCTATAAATAAACTTCAGTTAGTTCAAAACGCAGCTGCCCGAGTGCTAACTCGAACTAGAAAATTTGATCATATCACTCCTGTTCTATCATCACTGCACTGGTTACCAGTCAAATTCCGCATTGATTACAAAATACTTCTTATAACTTATAAAGCTCTACATGGCCTGGCCCCACATTATCTGAGTGAACTCTTAGAGTTTTACAATCCACTCGTCTACTTCGTTCGCAGGGTGCAGGACTTCTTTTAGTTTCCTAGAATTAAATAAAAGTCACAGCAGGGGGGAAAGGCTTTTCTCATACATGGGCCCCCCAACTATGGAATAAACTTCCCACTATATCGTTCGAAATTCAGACACCCTCCAAAGTTTTAAGTCTAGGCTAAAGACATACCTATTTACGCAGGCTTTTTGACTAGATTTAGACCAGGTTGCATGGTTTGGGGTTGCTGGGGCCGGAGTCTGAAGTCATGTCTGGCCTGCCTGCCTTGTCCGCTTGCCGGGAGTGTCGAGTGGGCGGTCTGGCTGAACTAGGCTTTTTTCGGTCCTCGTGATCTTGACTCATGCATCCTTGCCTTAGAATTAAGGGCAGAGCTGGGGGTTTCATAGTCAAAGAGTCTTATGGTGATCAGAGACGTTGGGTTTGCTGTCTTCTGCCGCTCGTGGGTTGCCAATGTCTCATGTGATCCCTCTTGGCTGTGTTTCCTACCAGTTCTCCCTTTTTTCCTCTTTCTAGCTTTCTAGCTATGCTGCTATAGCTAATGCTGCCCGGGGTCTCATGCTTACACTTGGCATCAGTGATTGACATGGCATCAGTGATTGTTAATAGACACTGTGCTCTTAATCAATAACTAATTACACTTTCTGTTTTCTCTCCGAGCTTGTGTTCCGGCAGTTCCGGCCCTACACATGATGTACATCTGATGGAGCTCACTGTGCATAATTCACATTTTATTCGACCATGACTCCAATGACTTTAGTTTCGCTCTTAGATTTATCATCATACCCCGGCCACTTAATGTCGATGTGCATACTTCCACATTCTATTCAAACTTTGACTCCATGACTTTAGTTCGCTCTTAGATTTATCATCTACGCCGCCCAAGGAGGTTGGGTCCCTTTTTGAGTTTTTCCCAAGGGTTTCTTCCTAGAACTAGGGAGTTTTTCCTTGCCACTGTCGCCCTAGGCTTGCTCAATTTGAGATTGGACGTAGTTATTAGGAGATAATCTAAACCTGTAAAGTTGCTTTGAGACAATGCTCCATTGTAAAAAGCGCTATATAAATAAATCTGACTTGACTTGACAGTCCTGGCTCAAGGCCCGGGCGGCACTTAGGGATAACGCGGAGTCCATGCGTCGTCAGGCGGACCGCAAGCGCAGGCCCGCGCCCTCTTACCGCCGGGGGCAACGCGTCTGGCTATCAGCTCGGGACCTCCCGTTGAAGGGATGCTCGGGTAAGCTGGCTCCTAAGTACGTGGGTCCCTTCAAGGTACTTCGCAGGATCAACCCGGTCAGCTACCGGTTGGACCTGCCCCCGTCCATGAGGATACACCCCACGTTCCACGTTTCCCAGCTTAAGCTGGGAACACAAACGTACCCAAATATCACCAAAATCCCTCCAGTGGACATGGACCCTGTGTATGTGTGTGTGTGTGTGTGTGTGTGTGTGTGTGTGTGTGTGTGTGTGTGTGTGTGTGTGTGTGTGTGTGTGTTATTACCACGTAGACTTGCCTGTCCTCTTGTAAAGGCCAAACTCCCTGCGAAATAAAGAACAGAACATAAATCAGTTCATATCTGCTACCCTGAATGTTTATCTAATACCCCCCTCCCCTTTCTGTAACGCTTTTTACCACGGCACATTGTCTCAAAGCAGCTTTACCATTTTAGATTATCTTATCTAATATCTAGGGCCAATCCAAATTGACCAAACCAAGGCCGACAGTGGCAAGGAAAATCTCTAAACGTTATAAGGAAGAAACCTTGTTAGGACCAACTCTCAAAAAAGGGACCCGACCTGCTTTTCCAGCTTAGGTGATAAATGTAACAATGAAATTAACTTATCTCATCGTGTATAGTAATAGTTCAAAAAAACAAAGTAAATATTTGCATATAGGCATTATTTAGTCGAGTCACTAAGAAACCTCCAGCAAATCCCCAAACTCCAACAAATACCCTAACATACCCCAATCCTTAGTGAGTCCTTATTCCTGTAGTGAGCAGCTCATTGCGGTTTTAGTTATGTGTTGCTCTCGAGTGAACCAGTGACGTTCTGCTGACAGTTTTAGGAAAGTAGAAGTCGTTTTCTGAAAATCAGCATTTATCCCCTCACTGTAACCCAGCGAATGCAGAAGTGGAATAAAAATAGGAAAGAAAAATGCTGACGCAGTTCGATTCTTCAACACACAGAGGCTCTGGAAACTCAAAACTAAATGCAGTGACTTTAACAACAATATTAAACTCCAAACATTAGAATTGTAATTGTAATTATGCTCATTAACATCCAGATGGATTAATATCAGTATTCAACAGAGCTGCAGTATGATAGGAAAGCTGCAGAGTTTTAAAATATCAAAGCAAGAAGAATAAAAATTCCTATATGAAGAGAGCGATAATATTTTCAAATATTAACGGTTGGGGTGAATAAACTTTTTCATATTTTCAATTAGATGTTTTTTTTTTTTACTGTATTAACTTGTTTAAATGCCGTGTTTAAATGTCAACTTTACAGTTTGAAAATCCACAAAACATTATTAGTCAGAGAGTCCAAACATTTCCTTAAGCCTGTACTTAAATAACTCTGTCATTAATGTGTAATGTTCAGTATCGTACTGCTTTTAGATCGGTCTCTGTCAGCTGCATAATTCATTTCACTGTAATGGAAATAATAAACTGGAACACTAACAAACTCAGGACAAGCTCCTCTACTAACTTAGCTACTAACTTAAGGGTTTTAGCAGCATGTAGAAATATTTTTATTTATTATGAATAATAATAATAATAATAATAATAATAATAATAATAATAATAATAAATGCTACAAGTAAATTATTATTATCATTATTATTATTATTATTATCATTATTATTATTATTATTATTATTATTATAAATGCTACAAGTAAATTATTATTATTATTATTATTATTATTATCATTATTATTATTATTATTATTATTATTATTATTAATAATAATAATAATAATAATAAAAATTATAATGATAATAATAATAATAATAATAATAATAATAATCAGAGCAGTGTTTTTTATCAGTCCTTTTAATAAAACAGTAATACACTAGAGGCCTTCCACAGTAGAAATCACTTACACACCTCCACTTTTTTAAGCTTTTTAAAATCATTTTTATATGGAGTGATTTTTTTGTTCCTCTGCTGTTGTATCAGGATGTTGTTATTATTCAGTCCAGATTAAAATTGTTCGGTTATAATGAGCTATTAGAATGGAGTGGGTGATTTATTTACAGTAACATGTTCACACTGGACACACCCTGTATTTAAGTGAGAACATATCCCACCCCATACCCCCAACCATACCATGTAATGTGAAATGTGAAATGTGTGTGTATATCGTGTGTGTGTGTGTGTATTAAGTGAGCTGGTATTGGTGAGCAGTTAGGTTGCAGCCCATCTATCTATTGGTGGTTTTGTGTGTGTGTGTGTGTGTGTGTGTGTGTGTGTGTGTGTGTGTGTGTGTGTGTGTGTGTGTGTGTGTGTGTGTGTTTGTGTGTGTGTGTGTGTGTGTGTGTGGTTAGCTGCTGCTGCTTCTGCTGCTCTATGATTTCCTGAGCACTAATTCTTATACAGATACAGGACTTTATTTACTCTGATAAAGATCTGATAAAGTATAAATGCTCCTATTAGAATGATTAGAACAGTACGAAGAACCACTTGCAGGGGCACCAAAACCTATTTATAATACATCATAACTAATGGTTACATCCTTATGCAAAAGTTTTGCTAACTCTGATTTTCTAAATAAATGTTTAAACAACATTTTCAAGAATTATAATGTAATATATATAATCATGCAGTGCACTGTAGGGGGTATTCCTCATTATTATTATTATTATTATTATTATTATTATTATTATTATTATTATTATTGGTATTATTATTATTATTATTATTATTATTATTGTTGGTATTAATATGTACTTGACATTATAATTAAAGCTTTTAGAGACTAAAGTTTCTATAAAAACTGTTGTGTTTAAACTTTAATTATGTAGCTGTTATATTAGTGTTGATATGAGAGAGCAGAAAGTTATAAAAGTAAGATAAAGTCTTAACGGTAAATCGGTGGGTTTAAATACAGGTTAACCATGTGATTACTGATGAGTCGAGTTTAAACTTTATCTGACAGTAAGTGTAGGAGGACTGAAAGCTTTATATTCATTTCTGTAACGGTTATTAATGTACAGGAAATGAATAACTTCTACAGCCAGGGTCAGTTATTACGGCTTCAAAACTGGCGCACACACACACACACACACACACACACACAAACAAACATAGTATTATACAATATACAGCTCTACTCTTTATGCTCATTTAATCTGAACATATTTTATTATCAATACTAAAACGTTTGATCTAAACTCATGTAGCTTATAATAATAATAATAATAATAATAATAATTATTATTATTATTATTATTATTATTAAATAGTTTTAATTATAATATAATATAATATAATATAATATAATATAATATAATATATCTGGGTTAAACCTTCAGGTTCTACGTTAAGCCGAAACTCGGGTCACCCTCTAGCTGAGTGAATCAGAGACGTTCTCATGGTGGTTTTCTATTTTTTTTGGGGGGGGGATTCCAACCTCAAGTGACCAGCATAAAGTCAGATCTTACATTTGAATGCAGTGGAGTTTTGTGTAAATGTTTAAGCACCCTGGTTCACATGACCTCTGCAGGAACGGCCTGATAGATGAAATTCGTCTGTGTAAGGTTGGGTCTTTAACTTATCGGACTTCACATTATTAACATCTAATTATGAAAATCAACAGAACAAAATGCATACAGTGTAGGGTGTAGAGTTCTGGGATATGGTTTGGTATCGTCTTAGCGGTCACTACAGTAGAAACTGGGTGTTAAGGAAGAAAAACTCGAACCTGCCTCAGAGCTACCCAGGTGCCACTTTACTGAATTCAGAGATTTTATTATGTATCTGATTCTATATTTTTGAGATCGTAGGTCAGAGCAACCTGCACTCATCAGAGTGTAATTGGGGGCATTAACACACTGTTACCCTCTGCAGGGCAGAATGCACAACCTCTACAATTACCTGTAGCTCAGCTAGGACAGACTGAGACTGTTACTGGGCTCAGCCTCTGACTTTAGTGAAATACAAGCAAGAATGAACAAAAACAGAAAGAGAAAAACTCCAGCTCAGTCCACCTGAGAAACCACACCCTGCTCTTTGCACAATAAATAAACATTAAACATTTGATCTGATCACACACCCATATTAATGATGTTACATGTACATCTGTTCTAAAACTGAAGAATATACCATAGAATGTTAAGATAAAGTTAGAAACTATAGATTTTAGCTGCGAGCTCCTCATGTAGGTTCAATAAATGTATCTTTTAATCCTCAAAAAAAATTCAACAAATGACAAATGACCACACCCCTTTGTGTGCTTTTTACATCTCAGGGTAATAAATGTTTCATTTAAGTAATTACAAACTGAACAAATTCATTCCAACATCCACATCTGGTACGAATTAAAATCTAAAAATATAATATTAAGATATGTAAGATCCTCTCTGTGATGGATGTGAATATTTCCATCAATAAATAACAGCATCAATAAAAAAATCTTAATCGGTGTTTTTACCTGACAGGATGAGGAGTGTGTGGAGGACATCCATCTCTAAGTCAGCCCTGGATCATTCTGCGAACCAGAGGATATCACAGTCTGAGTGTGTGTGTGTGTGTGTGTGTGTGTGTGTGTGTGTGTGTCTCTGTCTGCCTGCGTGTGTGTGTGTGTGTGTCTGTCTGCGTGTGTGTGTGTGTGTGTGTGTGTGTGTGTGTGAAAGAGGAAGTGAACAGCTGGCTGAAGTGAACACAGCTCGTGCAGAAAGAGATAAGTGTGTGTGTGTGTGTGTGTGTATTGTTTATTTAAATATGCATGCTTTATCAGTGAGGAACCTGATTCATATGTCGACCCCACACCCACACACACACACACACACACACACCCACCCACACCCACACACACACACACACACACACACCCACCCACACACACACACACACACACACACACACACACACACACACACACAGATTGGTTAACCTTTGACATTGCCTCTAAATACAAACCCAGTCCTGAGCAGCTGACCCATCCTCATACCTGTCTCTTATACACCACACGTCTGACCCATGTGTACCCAACAACTGCCCCATGTTCGCCCTGTGTATGACCTGTAGAAAGGAAATACTTACAATAATGCAGTCACTGTTTCACACCCTCTTGACCCTCTTGGCTGTCTTGCCCTGACAACCATTGTTCTTCCCATCCTGTCTCCCACACTCTACCCATCTCCCTGTTCCACAAGCCTCTTGGCTTCCCATCCTGTCTCCCTACACATTTTTGGATATTGAAATGACCCTCTATCCACCAACATCACACCTCTATCCACCAGCGTCTGACTATCACACCTCTCTCTGTTAGCCCCTTCCTGTCACACCTAGGGTACATGAAGCTTGCTGAGAAGAATGTATTTCAGAATGGTGACCTAGGCAGCTGGACCCACGCAGAGGCCTCTGTATGTGTAAACAGACTCCTATGCTGAAGGGCCCGTCTCCTGACGTCTGAGAATTTCTTACACTTGTTTACGTCTGGCCGACAGCGGCACGTCTGCTGCGGCATTGGGCCCATATCCGATTTCCTACATGAGGGAAGTTACACAACCTTAAGCAAAACATTATAACCAAACTTAGTAAACCATTTAAAGCACTCTGTGTGTGTGTGTGTGTGTGTGTGTGTGTGTGTGTGTGTGTGTGTGTGTGTGTGTGTGTGTCTGTGTGTGTGTGTGAGTGTGTCTGTGTGTGTGTCTCTATGAGTGTGAGTGTTTGTCTGTGTGTCTGTGTGTGTGTCTCTGTGAGTGGGTCTGTGAGTGTGTATCTCTGAGTGTGTGTGTTTATGTCTGTGTGTGTGTCTCTGTGAGTGTGTGTGTCTCTGTGAGTGTGTGTGTCTATAAGCATGTGTGTCTCTGAGTGTGTGTGTGTGTCTCTGTCAGTGTGTGTGTTTATGTCTGTGTGTGTGTCTCTGTGAGTGTGTGTCTATAAGCATGTGTGTCTCTGTGAGTGTGTGTGTCTCTGAGTGTGTGTGTGTGTGTCTGTAAGTGTGTGTGTCTCTGTGAGTGTATGTGTGTGTGTCTGTAAGTGTGTGTGTCTCTGTGAGTGTGTGTGTGTCTGTGAGTGTGTCTCTGTGAGTGTGTGTGGTGTGTGTGTGTGTGTCTGTGAGTGTGTCTCTGTGAGTGTGTGTGTGTGTGTCTGTGTGTGTGTCTGTGTGTGTGTATCTGTCAGTGTGTGTGTATGTGTCTGTGTGTGTCTCTGTGAGTGTGTGTGTGTCTGTAAGTGTGTGTGTCTCTGTGAGTGTGTGTGTGTCTCTGTGAGTGTGTGTCTCTGTGTGTGTCTCTGTGTGTGTCTGTGTGTGTGTCTCTGAGTGTGTGAGTGTGTTTGTGTCTGTGTGTGTGTGTGTCTCTGAGTGTGTGTGTGTCTGTAAGTATGTGTGTCTCTGTGAGTGTGTGTGTGTCTGTGTGTGTGTCTCTGTGAGTGTGTGTGTGTGTGTCTCTGAGGGTCTGTGGCTCTTTGAGTGTGTGTTTGTGTCTGTGTGTGTGTCTGTGTGTGTGTGTCTGTGTGTGCCTCTGTGAGTGTGTGTGTCTGTGTGTGTCTCTGTGTGTGTGTGTGTCTGTGTATGTGTCTCTGAGTGTGTGTGTGTGTCTCTGTGAGTGTGTGTATGTGTCTGTGTGTGTGTGTTTGGGTCTGTGTGTGTCTGTGTGTGTGTCTCTGTGAGTGTTTGTGTCTGTGTGTGTGTCTGTAAGTATTTGTGTCTCTGTGAGTGTGTGTGTGTCTGTGTGTGTGTCTCTGTGAGTGTGTGTGTGTGTCTCTGTGAATGTGTGTCTGTGTGTGTGTGTGTGTCTCTGTGAGCGTGTGTGTGTGTCTGTGTGTGTCTCTGTGAGTGTGTGTGTGTCTCTGTGAAGGTGTGTCTGTGTGTGTCTCTGTGAGTGTGTGTGTGTGTGTGTCTGTGTGTGTGTGTTTGTGTCTGTGTGTGTGTCTCTGTGAGTGTGTGTGTGTCTGTAAGTATGTGTGTCTCTGTGAGTGTGTGTTTGTGTCTGTGTGTGTGTCTGTGTGTGTGTCTCTGTGAGTGTGTATGTGTGTGTGTGTCTCTGAGTGTGTGTGTGTGTGTGTCTGTAAGTATGTGTGTCTTTGTGAGTGTGTGTCTGTGTGTGTGTCTTTGTGAGTGTGTGTGTGTCTGTGTGTGTCTGTGAGTGTTTGTCTCTATGAGTGTGTGTGTGTCTCTATGAGTGTGTGTGTGTGTGTGTCTCTGTGAGGGTCTGTCTCTTTGAGTGTGTGTTTTTGTCTGTGTGTGTGTCTGTGTGTGTGTGTCTGTGTGTGTTTCTGTGAGTGTGTGTGTGTCTGTGTGTGTGTCTCTGTGAGTGTGTGTGTCTGTAAGCATGTGTGTCTGTGAGTGTGTGTTTGTGTGTGTCTGTGTGTGTGTCTCTGTGAGTGGGTGTCTCTGTGAGTGTGTGTTTGTGTGTGTCTGTGTGTCTCTGTGAGTGTGTGACTCTGTTAGTGTGTCTGTGAGTGTGTGTGTGTTTGTCCTGTGAGTGTGTGTGTGAGTGTATGTGTCTGTGTGTCTCTGAGTGTGTCTCTATGAGTGTGTGTTTGTGTGTGTGTGTGTCTGTGAGTGTGTGTGTCTCTATGAGTGTGTCTGTGTGTCTCTGTGAGTGTGTGTGTCTCTGTGAGTGTGTGTGTGTCTGTGTGTGTGTCTGTCTCTGAGTGTGTGTGTCTCTGTGACTGTGTTGGTATGTCTGTGTGTGTGTCTCTGTGAGTGTGTGGGTGTGTCTGTGTGAGTGTGTGGGTGTGTCTGTGTGTGTGTCTCTGTGAGTGTGTGTGTGTGTCTGGGTGTGTTTCTGTGAGTGTGTGAGTGTGTCTGTGTGTGTGTCTGTGAGTTTGTGCCTCTATGAGTGTGTCTGTGTGTCTCTGTGAGTGTGTGTGTCTCTGTGAGTGTGTCTGTGTGTGTGTGTGTGTGTCTGTTTGTCTCTGAGCGTGTGTGTCTCTGTGAGTGTGTGGGTGTGTCTGTGTGTGTGTCTCTGTGAGTGTGTGTGTGTCTGTGTGTGTGTCTGTGAGTGTGTGAGTGTGTCTGTGTGTGTGTCTGTGTGTGTGTCTGTTTGTCTCTGAGTGTGTGTGTCTATGTGAGTGTGTGGGTGTGTGGGGGGGGTTACAGGGATTAACTAAAAACTAGGCTTTGCTACAAAATGCAAATTAATCTTTATCAACTTATCTAATTATCTTATTTAATGCAGAAGTGTGTGTGCTCACATGCATGAATTTGTGTGTGTGTGTGTGTGTGTGTGTGTGTGTGTGTGTGTGTGTGATAAGGAACAAACGCTCTGGCTCCTCCTTACCAACTTGTACTGGCGCTGCATGAAGGAGGAAGTTTGCTGGTGTTGGTCAGAACCAAAACTGTCTGATGCAAGTCCAACAGTCACACGAAAACACACACATACACACACACACATACGCATACATGCACACGCACATCGGCGTGTGAGCTTCCTGTTCATTTGTCGGAAGGTTAAATTAGAGCGTTGTGGTTTTCAGAGAATGGTCACTCGGCAACAGCGTGTTTTTTTTCTTTTTCATTTTAATCTTACCACGTAGAGTCCTTACAGAAAGTCATGGTAACCTGTAGAAACCATAACCTTTTCTTACATGATACCCTACAAATTAATTTTATATAACTTTAACCAGCTCTATTTCAACATTATCAACCTGAAAGTAAATAAAGCATTAAAATAATCCATATCAGGAATTAATCTGCAATTAAAAATACCAGTGCTCCCCGATTTAGGATGGGGATACGTTCGGACAGATCCATCATAAAAATCAAGCAGTTATTGTATGTAGGCCTATATATACACGTACGCACACACATATGTATATATACATCCAATAACTGCTTGATTTTTAATATCTGCTGTGTATAGCCTAACATAGCACAAGCTATATTAAGCACGATAAAGACACGACCATGGCTGCTGAAAGTGCTTTTATTTGTAGGATTCCCATCGTAAAGTCAAAATATCATGAGTCATTAACACAGGGACTACCTCTTCCTTTCTTAGATAATTGATTACCCTTTAGTGTGACCATTATAAAAGGTTCCAGATCCACACCAGCGTCACTGATCCCCGACCGGACCTTATCTGTAATGTTACTGATTAGATCAGAGTTAAAGCAGTTGATCATTTGACACGGTTATACAGTTATGGGAAGAAACAAGGTAGGATAAAATCCAAAAACATTTCCGAGGCTGTAGCCGTCCCTCACAGTCACGTTCAGAGTGTTATTGAGAAGTGCGATTCTAGGATCAGCTTTACCCAAATGAGACCAAAAAAAATGGTTTTAAAGTAATTTTGGACGTGTGACACAGAGAAAGTGGATCATAACATTTGTTAGGCAAGAAGGAGCTGCTGTATTTTTGTTGTTAAAATATTAGGTTGGAAATAATATTTCTATGGCTTTAAGCCTTTTCAGCTTATCAGAGGGACTTCTTATCCTTACTTTTAGGGATGCTGGGACTCAGTTTAGGGGAGATTCAGTCTGTGACGGCACCACCAACACCTAGGGTTGCCAACTTCTTCAACCCCCAATCAGGGACACTTTCCTCCAGGTGTGTTCGCATGTGTTGACCAACAATAATGGAAATCACAAAGTTTCATTAACCATATTATATTATAAAGTTACTATTTTCCCAGTGTAAAAGGACAAACTACTACTGTGCTTGCTTGGATGTATGGTTCACAGTAACAGTAACAAATATATAAAATTTATAATATTTATTAATTTTAGGCATTTTCAGAAAATGAATTGTGAAAGCTTTCATAAATCTGAAAATGCCTAAAAGTCATAAATATTATCTAAATAAATGCTTTTATACTAAATTTTATCTGTGAACGCTGTCATAACTCAGATTATGCCTAAAAATAATAAATAACATCATAATAAATATTTATTAGACAAAGTTATATCTGTGAAGGCTTTCACAAATCAGAAAATGCCTACACATAATACACAGTATGTAAATAACTGCCTATTAGACAAAGTTATATCTGTGATAGTTTTCAGAACTGATGGAGGGTAACTGTAACCTGTGCTGATTCTCTATATGATCAGTTTTTGAGGTTATATGGCCTGATTGGACGGCTTATGGGGAGTTAAATTAAAGGCTTAATTATTTCGCGTGTTATCATTTTCCATCCTCACGGTTTATAGGAGCCACGTACAGACAGAATTAAGACTGTGAAAGGTTTCACAAATCAGTCTGGTCAATTTACTGCAGGTGTCAGTAATCTAATGGTTACCTTTAGAAGTTATAAGCTTTTGAAAATAAAGCTCTAAAATGTAATGCCGAATGATTTCACTTTATATGATGATGTCATCTGAATTCACAAATCAGGACGAGCCAAATGTAAAATTAATCACAGTTTAAAGTGACTTCATCACGGAATGCAAGACGAAAAAGCTCCGAATCGCACCCGCAAGCCAACTTTACTGCGGTTGGCCTTTTGGCTTCCCGCTCTTTTATGTAGTTGCGAAGTCTTATTTTCTTTACAGTTTCACTGCTCATTTTGACAGCATAAGGCTCCGCTCACACCGCGCGCGCGCACACGCACACACACACACACACACACACACTGCTCAGTCACTAAGGTAGCTACTACACCCGGGAGTTTGTATCAGTTTTGTTATTGGCCAATGAGGCTGTGATTGGAATACGGGACTGTAGCTGTCCTGAAGGAACAAATCAAAATTGCCCATAAATCGTGACGTCCCGGACAATACGGGAGGAACCCTAAAAACACCTATCGGTTGGTACCTCTGAACTGGACGATTGGGTCCGGAGGATGTTTCAGGGAAGCTACCAAGAGACCAGTGGGAACTTTAAAGGACTAACGAGTCTTTATGCCTTTGATTCTGTGCGTGTGCCAACCATCTCACCAAAGCTCTACACAAAACCGCTCTGCATATCGGCTACTCTCTGTATCGGGCTAAAAAAAAGAGGCACGTCGCGGTTTAAAAAGATCACACGTATCTTAACTCTGTGGATCAGTGTAGTGTAGAGGTGTTACACTGCCCCCACATGGTTAAATGTGGAATTACAGCTTGGTTTGATTAAGCACCTCATACCTGTACGTGTTTAATGTTAGTGTTTATATAAACCTGTATATAAACCTGTACTAACTAATCTTAGAATTTAAAAAGTCACAGCAGGGGGAAAGGCTTTCTCATACATGGCCCCCCAACTATGGAATAAACTTCCCACTTTCGTTCGAGATTCAGACAGCCTTCAAAGTTTTAAGTCTTGGCTAAAGACATACTTATTTACGCAGGCTTTTGACTAGATTTA
>JAJAGP010000762.1:149169-208768 GCA_025084515.1 Ancistrus triradiatus | reverse complement strand
ACAAGCAGCTGACACTGATGCCATGAGAGTCCTCTCTAGACTGATAAAATCAAGGGTCTTGATTGATTTTAATTACTACAAATGTATGTCTGATTTGGATACTTTTAAAAGTGTATGGTGCCTCGGGGAAGCGGTGTGTGCGGTCTTAAATGATGAGTTATGCTTTGCACCTTGCTTCATTTAAGGCCAACAAAGTTACAATCAGGTATTTTACTTCAGTATTTATTTTATTATTTTATTTTTTTTTATTTACTGATTTATGAAATAACACCTGTACTTTTATGTGCTAGTTTTAAAGACGGGAATGGTCATAGATGACTTGTACACTTTGGTTACAATAAAGTGTGTTCAAAAGTAAAAAAAAAAGTCTCTCTGTCTCTCTCTCTCTCTCTCTGTGCGCATGCGTACAGAGAGTAATGAGCGTGATAGGGAGCGGTCTGCGTTTTCTGGCTAAGTTATTCTTGTCTGTGTGAGCGATATTTTCAAATTTCATCTGAAGGTAGTTTTGTGTGTGTGTGTGTGTGTGTGTGTGTGTGTGTGTGTGTGTGTGTGTGTGTGCGTGCGCACGTGCGTGAGTCCCGCAGGGAACTTTGCTGTCGGCTCTTAGCTGCAGCATGGCGTCTCCGGGCTCTGGGCATTTATGACATTTATGTTTCATCTGACACGGTGATTAAATGTATTTGGTGCGGGAACATGGGACATCTCGTTCGTAGTTGTCCTAAAAAAATGGAGGTAACTTCTGGTGATGATGCCCATGAAACTGAGAGGGGTGAGCCCAGAGTTTTCTGAAGGAGAAACTGTAGGGTGATGTAGTCATGACCTAAGTCATGATGGAGTCTGGTTGTCTGCTCCAATCATGGAGGAGGCCTCAGGTCGTGTTCCTGGAGGCACAGTGCTGTCTGAAGGGCAGACAGATGATGTGGGTGTCGTAATAGACCTACTAATACTGAAATAGTTGTACCTGATGTCACAGGTGATGAAGCCGAATTAGTGAGTGAGCCTATTTTTAAAACACCTGTTAAAAGACAGAGAGGACGGGCAAAGATGAATAAATAAGTGAAGAAAGAGGCTAGCGGTGCGGATTTGGACTCGGACAGTGATGGCTCAGTATCTGACTCTGGTTGGTCTGTGTGCTCTCAGGAAGAGAGAACACCTGTGGTGTACACTGCTGAAGGTATCAAAAAGTTCCTCAGTGTGACTAAGGGCCTGAGAGGTGTGCAGGTAGAGGAGCACTTTGCAGACAAATAGCAGTTTGTTCACGATGTTAAGCATTTTAGAAGGAAAGGGGTTTTTACCGCAACTGAAGTCTTTAGGTTAAAAAAGATACTGACCAAGTTACACAAACTCAGTAATCATGGCTGGATTACTGACCGGGCCAGTGGGGCCAGCGCCCAGGGGCCATGGATGTAAGAGGGCAACGGGGGGGCCCTGGCCCAAAACATTTTGCGATGCTTATCAACATTTATGATATAATATATTTTTTATTTTCGATGGCCCTCCATTTTAAGGATCCTCTGAGTGTTAGGGACTTTGACTCCAGGGCCTCTTGGGGGCCCTAGCCATGCTTTTGGGGGCCTTAGCCATGCTTTTGGGGCCTCTAACCATGCTTTTGGGCCCGTTATGAAATTGGATGAGGCATTGTGGCACTGCTCTGACTTCGACTTCTGGCCATTAGGGGTCCTAGGAAAAAGGGGGGCATATTTTTAGAGGGCCCTGGTTATGAGAGCCCCTAACAGGGGGCCCTAGAGAAGAGCAGGGCATACCATTAGAGGGCCCTTGACTTCCCTAGAAGTCGTTTACCATGGCTCCTTGACTTTCTAGGGACCTACAAATTGCTATTTGATGTTCGTTTCATGCCTGACAATATGTCCAGCAGTGAGCACACTTTAAAGGCTAACTCACTGGCTGCAGCATATCCTTCAGATCTGAACATGAGCCTGGCAGATGAATTGATACAATACAAATCATTCATAACAGAAAAAGAAAAATGTCCCAGTAAAATGCTCAAAACCATGATAAATTTACAGTCAACCTTTCCAAATGTCTACATAGCACTTAGACTTTTTTTTTGACTGTGCCTATCACAAAATGTGAAGGGGAGCGTTCATTCTCCAAACTGGCTCGTATTAAAAATGAACGCAGGATTAGGATGGGCCAAAACCGCCTGAACTCACTGTCACTTCTGGCCATTGAATCAGATTTGGTCAGACAGCTTCATTTTGATCAATTAGTGGATGAATTTGCAAGAAAGAAGAGTAGAAAGAAACGTATATAAAATAGAATTTTGTGTTAGGGTTAGTTATTGACAGGTTGTTTAATGTATTCATTTATTTGTGTTTTTGGAGGGGGGGGGGCGGGGTCAGTAATGATGATGATGATGATGATGATGAGTTTTAATTCTCGTTTATAATTGGCCCATGTCCTCGCTGTCCTGGGGCCATTTATTATCTTAATGAAAGATATACAGGTAGCAACTTTGAATATAAATGGAGCAAGAGACCATGTGAAGAGAGCTACTTTCTATGAACTAGCAAATCAGAAACTCACTGATGTGTTTTTTTCTCCAGGAAACGCACAGCGACATTAACAATGCTGCTCAGTGGGGTAACGAATGGGGTGGTCTAGCTGTTCTAAGCCACAGCCCAAATATTAATAAAGGTGGTGGAGTAGCCATTTTATTCTCAAAGAATTTTATCCCCTGCACATGTACGGTCGTTGAGGTTTTACCCGGGAGGCTGCTGAAAGTAGAAGCTTGTTATGAAGGTGAGACTTTTATTTTTATTTGTGTCTACGCTCCCACTGTTGGAGCTGAAAGAATGGCTTTTTTAGATAAATTGAGTGCTGTACTTGCTGGCTGTGACCTTACTAATTTCCTAGTCTTGGGAGCAGATAACCTAGACAGAAACCACCTGGAGCCACACACGGCCTCCCGCAGGCAGCTGTGTGAGCTAATAGGGACCCATGACTTGTGTAACATCTGGAGGGTGTTACATGATAAGAGCAGGCAGTATACATGGGCGCACACTAGAGATAATGCACTTTCACTGGTGAGGCTTGATAGATTTTATGGTCTGAAGCATCATTTGTCTGTTTTTATGCGCTGTTTTATTTCTCCTGTTGGGTTTTCTGATCATTTTATGGTTCAGTGCAATGTTAGAAAAAGAAATGTAAAGCCCCATAGTGCATATTGGCATTTTAATACAGCACTTTTAGATGATGTTAACTTTTATCTTTTTTTTTTGGATGTTTTTTTTTTATTCTTTACAACAATGGTGGGATGTAGCAAAACTACAAATAACATTTGATGCGGAAGCTAAAGTTAAAGATATTTGCTAAAGCTCTCAAAAAGAAAAAATCTGCTTTAGCTGACCTACTAGGCATAGCAGCACAGGGGGCGCTAGTCCCATCACACTTCCAGAATGGAACAGAGATGAATGCTCCCTCAAAGTTCTTCTTCGGTCTTGAGCATAAGAATGGACAGACAAGGCTCATGCATGCTGTGCGAACGGAAGCAGGGGATTTCGTATCTGAGCCCTCTGAAATACGCCAGCAAACAGTCAGCTTCTTCTCGAAGCTTTGAGAGCAAACAATGTGCAGGAAGGCGAGGAGAGCTTCTTTCACCTGCAGGCCAAACTCACTGAGGTGGGATTTGAACCCTGGACCTTCTGGTCCATAGTCCTGTACCTTATCCGCTAGGCTACCACAGTCCCTTTAGCTCCAGTTCATTCAGAGGCTGCTTACTGGTCCTAAGGACTTGGTGTGGAGAGCAGTGACATGCAGGATTTTACACACAGTGGGAGGACTAGGACTAGACAAAGCTCTGTTCTTAATGGATACCAAGGCATTGGACGTTGCTGGCTTGCCTTTTCCAAAGGTCACCCTCATCCCTGATCTGCAGGACTGTCGGGGCCCCCTCCTGAACTGTGAAAATGGTCTGAGTTTGGACTTAGTCTCAGCCTCTGGCAAGCTCTTGTACAAATCCTGTGTGAAATGTTTTAATAAGAAAAAACTGGCTAATAGAGCTGATACACCGTGGCGTGATGCTTTAAGTCTTAATACTGAGGTTAAACCTGAATGGAGAGCGCTTTATAAACCACCATTGAGTAAGAAAGTGGCAGACCTACAGTGGAGGATTTTGCATGGCATTGTTTCAGTGAACTCTTTTATCTCCATTTTAAATCCAGAGGTCATTCAGGAGTGCCCCTTCTGTTCTCAGAGAGAAAAAGTGCTTCATGCTTTTATGCATTGTTTTAGCCTACGTCCCTCGTTTAATCTCTTATGCTCTGTTTTTATGGCTCTTAACGTGGTTTTTACACCTCACACTTTTATCCTGGGTTTTAAGTATGTTCGGAAAGAGCGGTCAAAGTGCCAGCTGCTCAATTTTATTCTTGGCCAGGCTAAGTTTTCAGTTTATATTACTTGGAAAAATCAGGTGGCACAAGCAACTGACACCGACACCATAAGGGTCCTCTCTAGACTGATAAAATCAAGGATCTTAATTGATTTTAATTATTATAAATGTATGGCTGATGTAGAAACCTTTAAAGGTGTATGGTGCCTCGGGGAAGCGGTGTGTGCGGTCTTAAACAATGAGTTAGGACCAACAAAATTACATTCAGATTTTTTTATTTAAATATTTATTTATTTATTTACTTATTTATGAAATAACCCCTGTACTTTTATGGGCTAGTTTTAATGACAGGGATGGTCATAGATAACTTGTACATTCTGGTTAAAATAAAGTGTGTTAAAAGTCTCTCTCTCTCTCTCTCTCTCTCTCTCTCTCTCTCTCTCTCAGGAGTGTCCTCATGGACTGGTCAATGAAGAAACCTTTAAAATAATTTATTCCAAATTCTTCCCACAAGGAGGTAAGCTGACAGTTTCCAAATCTCTCATCTGTCCACCAGGTCCTGGGTTTCTGGTTCTCCAGTGTGTTCCACCTGCTAACCGTTAATTCATTGGGATATTAAGAATATCTTAATTAAAAATATGTATACGTCAATATGTAATCTTTATCATTTAAGCTCTGTCCTGTTGCAGATGCGATGACGTACGCTCACTTTCTGTTCAACGCCTTCGATATGGAGCGAAACGGATCAATACGCTTCGAGGTATAAACCCACTGTGCTTTTATGACTGTGTTGGTCTGTCTGTCCTACTCGAGTTACTTTGTGTGTGTGTGTGTGTGTGTGTGTGTGTGTGTGTTTCTACAGGACTTTGTGATGGGTCTATCTGTATTGCTGCGGGGTTCAGTAAGAGAGAAGCTGCACTGGGCCTTTAACCTTTATGACATCAATAAAGATGGATTTATCACCCGCGAGGTACAAAAACATGTTATTTATTTTACGTATTTACTTATTTTGCCATTTTAACCCTGGTTTTCCTGGCCTGGATCCTATCCCGAAATTTACAGGGCGCATGCACCCAGGCTGGTCCTTCAGTCTAGTGCAAGGCTGGGTACAAGGTGCTGATGCAGTGCAGGGGGATGATCCACACGTCAGGAATCCCCTTCTATTATTAGTATTGTACTAATAGTATACTAATATTATTCATATTTGCTGTTGTTGTTGAGCTGCAGGAGATGCTGGACATTATAAAGTCGATCTATGATATGATGGGTCATGTCACGTCTCCCAGAGTGAGAGCAGATGCTCCGTATGAACATGTGGAGAGATTTTTCCAGGTAACAGACGATATTGATTATTGTTACCAATTAATTAAACATTTCTTAGCACACACTGTTAATTTCTTCGGTTACCTGTAACCAGGTTGACACACACTGACCAGAGAGAGAGAGAGTAAGAGAGGGGGTGACAGGTTAACAGGCTCTACAGTGAACCTGAGGTTCCAGAATTAAATTCTACTCCTGATAGCTTAATAAATTGTAGAACCCCATAAGCATACTCTCTGTCATCTGGATGTTATTGTATGTTTATTATAATATAAGCACAAGATAAACATGTTTATAATAAAGGTTAAAATACCGTGAAAAGGAGGTGACTGTTTGGGACTTCCTATCTGTACCGAGTGGGACTAAAAAGAGTGTAAGGTTTTATTAAAGAAATATCCAATGGCAAACGTGAAACAAAAACAGGAACAACATCTGGAAAAAGCTAGATGGGGGTGAGTGCTAGGACGGTCAGCAGATACCGCGAAAACAACCCGGTGGAACGGGGAGCAAAACATGGAGTCGCTGTCACTGGCTCTGGGATGGAAGTCGCCGTGACCACCTCTGGAACCGATGTTGTCATGACCGACTCTGGAGCAAGTGTCACCTTTGTGACTGACTCTGGAACTGACTTCTTCTGGACAGACTAGACTCTGGAGCAGAGCTGATGGCCGTGGATCCTGACATTGAACTAGCGAGTGTGGATCCCGGAGTCAGGCTAGCGAGTGTGGGTTCTGGCTTCGTGCTAGCGAGCTTGGGCCCCAGCGTCGAGCTGGTGAGCGTGGGTCCTGGCTTCAAAATAACAACGGACAGTGGCACTAAGGGGTTCCTCTGGACCCTCTCTGAAGGAGGGCCAAAAACAGTCCCAAGTTCCTCTAAGTTCCTCTGGTCCCAACTTGAGCCCACAGCCACACTTCAGCGGCCCATTGCAGAGAGGCACATTGTCCTGCCAGAGAGGCACGAAACCATGAATGACACCCGGGCATGATGGGAGCTGGAGGGAAAGAGGCTGGAAAAAGTCGAACACTGACACAAACTGAAGACATTGTTCCAGGGTGCCATCGAACCTCTCGGGCATACTCCCGGTGGTCCTGGAATCCGCCATCTGCATATTGTGATGAAGAAGTATTCTGTAATGAGCAGGACGAACAGGAGACATGCGTGCAGATTCTAGTGCAAGTGTGAGGTTTTATTACAGAAATATCCAAAGACAAACGTGAAACAGAAACAGGAACAACATCTGGGAAAACGCGAGAAGGGAGTAAGCGCTGGAACGCTCGGAAACTACCCAGCGGAACGAAAGGAAGGAGCAAAACATGGAAGAATTACTGAAACCACGAGAAAAGGAGACCGCTTGATGCGCTCGGGCGGAACCGAGACAATACTTCGCAATGTGAGTCTCAAACAGCCAATCTTACAAACCATGTGGGCCAGGTGCGCTCAGTTACCAGTCTGGTACTAACTGTGAAGAAAGGAAACCTGGATTGGTCTGCGGGAGTCACGTGGTCCACCGGAGGATTGTGGGCGATGTAGTGCAGTTCGCCCACAGCGAAGATGAATGAAGGGAAATGGTTGCGGGGCGTGACACTATCATTCTGCGCCTGGGTCTAACATCTACCGTCTGTTCAGAATGATTTACCTTTTAATGACTGATGGATTATTACTGCATACAAAAATAATTATCAGAGCCCTGCACCTGAGTATGTTCAGTTCATAACACTAACTCTAACCGCTCTGCATTAATAAACTGTGTTTATAGAAAATGGACAGGAATAGAGACGGGATCGTGACCTTGGATGAGTTCATCAAGACGTGTCAGAAGGTAAAGCGAAATATCCTCCTGATTATCATGAATTATTGTAATATTATATCCAATTAAATAATAAGAGAATTTCTCTCTTTGTCAGGATGAGGACATCATGGCCTCCATGCAGTTATTTGACAACGTCCTGTAACAAAACACCATGTGCATGAGAAGCAAGAAATGAGGCCTATGGTCATATATTGATTAGTCTGATCGTATATTGTGATAATGAAATCGATATGTGTACCGGTAATGCTGCTGGCGGTAGGGTTTGTTTGCAGGATTTGTACTGAGCCTGAGGAGTTCTGCTTTTACAGTTACAGATAGACAAAAAAAAACATTGTTGGACCTAATAAGCCATTTGGGTCATGTAATGTAATCCTAATAGTGAGTGAGGGTAATGTAGACGATTGTACACTGACATTTGATATGATTGTACAGCAGCTCAAATAAAGAAAAGTTTGCATGTTGACACAAATGTCTTTATTTTCCACGTCTGCTTAGTCCAACTCAGGGTCACTGCGGGGGGTTGGGGTGAGGCCAAAGATCTGACGCATACCTTTGGGACGGGGTGAACATACAAACTCCACACTGATGACTGATAGATTTATTTATCTATTTTTCATTCTATTTATGTTCATTTTTTATTTAGCCAGCTCTATTCAGCATTATACTGTATCCACTTTATTTTATTAATCAGACACTAGAGGGTTGTCCGGGGCCGCCTCGCTGCATTCTCGTTTTGACGCTTTGTTTACCTTTTCCATGCGCTCATGTTTTCCTCCACGTGCGTTTGTTTTGGTTCGCCAGATCGCCTTTGCACGTTCGCTGGTTCCATGCTGGTTCTCTAAGCTATGCTTAACTTGTTTTTTCGTTTCTTGCCTGCTCAGTGCTGCTAGCGTTAGCCTAGCCTCAAGCTTTGTTTTAGTGTGTTTGTTAGTCCCGCCACGTTTTCTGTTCTCTCCAGAGAAATCTACTCCTGCCTCTTCCACCTCGGATCCACCATCCCCTGGAATGTTCCTCAGCCCGGGAAGCCAGCCACACATTGCCACACGTGTTCTCTCATCGCTCAAGTTCCAGCTTCCTGGACTCACATTTGGTTCTCTTGCTGTTTACTTCAGAAATTCGTATACCTAGATTCAGTTTGTCTCTCTAGTCCTTATTGTAATAAATTCTGTTTACCTTTACGTCGATCTCTGTCTGTCTTTTGGGTCTGCAACTGGGTTCCTCTTTAAAATTACCTGTGGGGATCTTAGACCCCTCGTAGCAATGTCCCTGATATGCTGAATTCTATTTCTGTCCTGAATATTAGAGGTCTATTAAAAACTATAACATTTAAAAGTTTGTATAAGTATTTGTAAATTAACTAGTGTAGTGGAGTTTAAAAGAAGGACTGGTGAAGCTGCAGTTTGTTGGACTAAAATACAGTGAGAGTGTTTGAGAGTCGATGATAACTATAGTTTGGGTTAAATATCAGCATTTACTGCATTACTTAATGTTACCATGTCTAGCCATGATTAATTTATAAAGAAAAAACATTTATTTATAAAAGATCATATAAAACGGGTTCAAAAATGTAAAAAGAGTAATGACTATATAAAAGAGAGGATTCTTAATATATGATGATGGTTTGTTTATCCGTTTTGAGGTGCTGCTTCTTGGTTGTGTAGTGCCGAAACCTGGTGGTGTAAATAGGCCGTGGGCACATGGGCACATGCCATCACCAGTGGGTATTACAGGAGTGTTCTTTGTCTTGTCCTGAATTATGTCCAGGATATTGTTCTTGTTTGAATTCTTGTCCTGGATCTTGTTCTGATCTTGTTGTTGGTCCTGTCCTGATCTTGTCCTGGATATTGTCCTTTGTTTTTCTGGATTTCTTTAGTTAAACCAGAGTTTGTATCTGTGGTATAAATTTGATCTTTAAAGCACAAGATTTCAATCATGAACACAACACAAACAAAGATAAACATAACACACACAATCTTATATTGGAACAAAACGGCACATTCCAGCTAATACAGTAGAGTTTTAGTAAGGAATCAGAACTTAATGAATCTGTTTAACTGTGTAGAAGTGTGTTGTGTGTTTACGTTTGTTCCTGCAGGCGTTGTGTAAGTCTTGATCAGTGTGAGTGCACTGGATTCTGTTACACATGATCTAATCGACTAACAAGCACCATCAGACTATAAGCGTTGCACGGCTGAAGTGTTTCTGCAGGCCTGTGTTCATGCCCTTCTGGAGCACTTCCGATACATTTTTGCACACTCTGAGCATCTGCTCTGCTGACAGGAAGTTCAAACGCAAGTGAAAAGAGACTCAACTTCCTGTCTGAAGTGTCGAAGTGTTTCTGGGAGGGGTTTGGGTTTCCTTCAGTCTTTTAACACTTCTACAAACAGGTTTATAATCCTGTTCCAGCTCCACGTTGGAGGTTTTGTACCGGTGCACCTGTATCACTCTTCACACACACACACACACACACACACACTGGTGCTGAGCTTTTCTTGGTGAGGCTGCTGGACGTCGTGTACAGTAAGTCTTTCTATTCTGATGTTCATATACCTGGTGTGCTATCAACAAACCGAAAACCAAACCTGTGCTAAATCAGAAAATAAGATTGCAGATCTATGGATCAATCACTTTATTAATACGGCTTTGAAATGATCTATCTATCTACAGTGTATTACACATCTCTGTAACACTCTGAGGTTTCACAGTTTTAGTTTTATGATCTACCATGTAACTCGTACCTGGACTACACATTTACAACCATAACATAATAAGCTATGTCATTAGATCTGCTTAAATCAGGATTCATTTCTGTTTTAAATTTGACTCCACTGTATATTATTGGTAATTGATCTACAGAAGTTACACGGGCATTAATAACAGGGCCATAAATCAATTCTGCAGCATCTCATCTCAGCGTCTCCGTCTCCATCCCAGTATAACTGCACCACGCCCATCTTTCCCCTCACTGCTGCTCCCAGTTTGATCCTGATGGCTGGTGAGAATTCAGACAGAGTGCAGATCGGAGAGAACAAATTCATCAGCAAGTAAGATTCCTAACTCCTTCATCTTCATCATCAGTCATTAATCAAAATACCTGAACCCTCAGATCTACTACAGAGAATAGAAACTCTATTCAAATTCATTCATTCATTCGACAACCACAAATCAGAGAAAGTTGGGTCGATATGGAAATGCAAACAACAACAATACAAGGTGTTCCTTCCATTTCCAGTATGAACCCAAGATATTTCATTTTTTAAAATGTAATAAACATCCATTCCTGCATTTCAGGCCTGCAACACATTCCAAAAACATTTAGGTTGGTAAAGCATTTACCACTTTGTAATGTGTGCAGTATGTGGTTTTGTTTTGTGTTTTGTCTTGTTGAAAAATGCATGGATGCCTTTTTAAAAAAAGATGTCATCTTGAAGGCAGATTATGTTGCTCTAAAATCTCAGGGTACTTTTCTACATTAATGCTGCATCACAGAAGTGGAAATGACCTTTACCAAGGGCCCTGACCCGACCCCATACCATGGCAGAGCCTGGCTTTTGGACTTCGTCTTTGGTCCAAAACAGATCTGTTATACTGATGGGTCTGAGCACAATCCCCGTTCCCACTGTATGATGGTCCATCCCAGATCCTTAGAGTCCAGAGAAGCCGACGCCCCTTCTGGACATGGTTATAACATAAGGCTTCTTTTTAGCACAGTAACGTTTAAGTGGTATCTGTGAATGTAACTCTGTATTGTAGAGCTTGATAAAGGTTTGATAAAGGAATCCCTTGCCCATGTGGTTCTATCAGCTATTGATGAATGAAGGTTCTTGATGCAGTGCCGTCTGAGGGAGCGGAGATCACCCCTCTCAGTTTAGGCTTTTTATTAAATTCCTTCAGATTCTGAATGGTATAATGATATTATGCTCTGTAGAGGGAGAAATATATAAATCCCTTCCAGTCTTTCTTTGAGGAACATTGCTTTTAAACATTTTAATCATTTTCTTACACATTTGGTGATAAACTGGAGATCCTCTGATCATCTTTACTCCCCAAATCATGATTATAATCACCTGTTTGAAATCACATCATTATTTAGTTGTTTTATCTCATTACTAGCTCCAAATTGCCCCAATCCCAATTTGTTTTTTATGTGTTGCAGGCTTGAAATGCAGGAATGGATAAAATGTTTTGGGATCATATTGTCTGCAGTGAAATACAAGTCAAATGAGATGTAAGGAACACTGCGGTTATTTATTTATTTGCATTTTCCATACCGTCCCAACGTTTTCTGGGGCTGGTAGATGATGGTTGTCACTAAGATGCTTTCTTTTGGGTAGTGATGATTGGTTTTTGGTTTAAACTGGGCAAAGAAAACCACAGATTGAAAAAAAAAATAGATAAAAAAATAAAACTCAGTAAAGCAAAGCAATAAAACTAAAACACATGATGGCCGATTGTTTAAGGCATTTGGTTTGAAATCCCATGAGGTCTCCCCCTGCAGGTTTGAACCCTGCTCACAGCAACTGTAGATGTTTTAGAGAAGTGATTAATAAGATCCTGTACTGCATTAAGAAACCTGCTGAAACTGATTTATAACGGCAGTCTAACAGCAGGAACGAATGTTTCACACTATAGACAGTAAATACCTAACAGAGAATACACGATCTCATAAAGACAACAGCCAAAGTGACAAACGTTTCTCACCAAAGAAAGAACCAATCAGCTCTCACCACTCCAAACAGCTGCAACTATGCAGCATTGCATTATTCAGAATAACTGAGAGAAAGTGGTGGAACCGAGAGAGAAAACAATAACATGGATAAACAGAGAGAAGTAGAACAGAGTAAAAAAGTAGAAAAAACAAACAACCATTATCATCTCAGTGCTTATAAGGAGCTCAGCATTCAGTCTGCTCACCCTGACACCACATGTGCTTCATAAAACTTTCTGCACCAGAGGTCTTATTTATCACACCTCTAAAACATCTGCAGCCACATCTGCATGAGCAGGGTTCGAACCTGCGCGCAGTGTATACTCTGTTTTATTAAGCCTAAACATTTAACTAAAACGACTATAAGATAAAATCTACAGGTTTGTGTCATTTAACCTCCACCAGAGGTTCTGTGAAAATGAACGTTATTTGATCTGGATGTTATATGAACATTTATTCCGATGCAGCAGGTGTTTAATAGCACGTTCTGCACCAGAGGCGGCGCTGCTACACACGGCTTTAGTGTAACAGAAGCTTTCTTCCTCAGCTGTGATAGCCGAGTGTTTAAGGTGCTGGACTTGAAATCCAACAGTGTTTCCAGGTGCAGGTTTGAGCCCTGCTCACAGTGACTGTAGGGGTTTCAGCAGTGTTGACAATATCTCTATATGGAAAGTTTCTATAATTGTGATTCCATCTCTAGGACTGTTTTACTCTCACACCTCTCAACCTACAACCTTTATTATGAGGAACAGTCACTACAGCTACGCCACAGAGAGGTACCACACACACATACACACATACATCCTCCAGCAGCACTATTTCTTTATTTTGTATGTTGTTATTGTTATTGTGCAGGAGGAGGGCGAGCTCATTATCGAGGGTTTACTGAACATCTTCTGGGGTCTGCGCCGACCAATCAGATTGCAGATGCAAGATGGCAAGGAGCCAATCAAATCTCCTAACTTTCTCGCATCTTTTAAGATTTCAGGCGGTTATGCAAACAGAGCGCAGTCCAAGTACGGAGCGTTTATTTATTTATCTATGTATTAATGTTGATTAATTACTTAATTCCATATTAATTAAAATGAATATCTAATCAAATAAACCTTTATTAACTATTTAATAAGACATTTATAGGATTTTAGGATTAATGTTGTTTTATAAGCTTTGCTAAAACATTCAAAACAATCAAATCCATCTACAGAAATCTGGCCCCGCCCACAGTTACGGTTACAGGACCTGAGGACCCATCAAAAGAGAGCTGTAGTGAAGCAGAGACAGGTGAGTACAACTGCACAGGTAACAGGTAATGTGTGCTAGTGTTTATCCTAATGGATCATAAGAGGTGCGTAACAGTTTTATTGATTGATCTCTGACTGACTTGATTGGCTGAGGCAGTTGAGGGGGAGGAGTCAACACTGCAGAGGACCAGGAGTTGTCTGAGTGGGCGGAGCCTCGGTGAAAGGCCGGAGCGGCGAATCAGAAGACATCGATGTTCCTTCAACGGACACTTTTATAATCATAAGGTACGAACTCGATTATACAAACCTTCATTAAAAATGTATATTTTATCATTCACAGATCAGTTCAAAAACTGAAAATTTATTTAGAAATGATATTTCTGCATTTTTACTTTTTTTTTTTTTTTTTTAACCAATTTCTACAATTCAAAAATACAATTAATAATATTTAAAAACATTTTCATTAGAATTGCTAAATTTGATTATTTTATATATTTTTATATAAGCACTATATAAAGACACTCCCGGGAGTCACCCTGACCAGGAAAATAAATAATATGTGAAAAAAGATGCCATATTTCTTTCCTAAATCTAATGCTTTTATTTAGAATCTCTACATGTCCTGAAGTTACCATAGTTCAGATAGTTTTTTACATCATTTTAGCATTTTTTACATAATTTCTGATTTTTTCAAATCAGAGTTAAGATTGTAATGTCTTTTGTGTATTAACTCCAAATTTTCTTGTTTTTAATGAAACTTTAATTTTTTATTTTAAATTTTGTAAGTTCCAAATGCCTTTATACAGGCACTCCCTGCCACAGGGAGACATTGGCACCCTGTGCTCTGTGGCCATCCTGCCTCAGTGGCAGAGGGGCAACTGGGCCTTATTAAAATGAGGAGGAAAGCTTTGGAGAAGTTTCTTTTGCTTATTCCAGTATTTCTTAAGAATATTTCTATTCTTTATTTTAGCTTAAGCAAAACTGCATAATTCCACATTCCACAAAGTTACTGTAGTAACAAAAATATTACAGTTAAATATCAGAAAATTAAAATATCATTTTTTTCTAACATTTTTGATTATAAGTTACATTTCTAAATATTTCTGCTCTTACTTTAAGTCTTTTAGGATAAAATAATCCAAATTTCTAAATTAAAGAAGTTACCACAATCCTACTGTCAATTTTAAATGGTAGATGTCCTAAGTGTACTCTTTTTATTTAAATATATCTGTTTCTAAAGCTCCTACACTCCATCAGAGTTAGGGTTTAGGTTTGGTGTTGGTTTTAGGGTTAGGGTTGGGATTTGAATTTGGGTTAGGGTTAGGGTTAGGGTCTTGTTTCCCTCTGTTCCTCTCTGATTCTCTAAGGTTTGGGTTCAGGTTAGGGTTAGACTTGGGGTTTTGGGTGTGGGTTTGGGTTTTGGGTTTTGGGTTAGGATTGGGGTTGGAATTAGGGATTTTGGGTTAGGTTAGGGTTAGGGTCAGGATTGGTGATAGGGTTAGAGTCTCCTTACTCTCTGTTCCTCTCCAATTCTCTAAGGTTTGGGGTTCGGGTTGGGGTCTGTTTTCTATCTGCTCCTTTCTGATGCTCTTCTGCTTTTTCAGACTTCTGTTTTCACGCCGGCATTCGGATCAGTTACAAACGTTCGCATCAACAGTTCCATGACGACGTCTCAGGTTCTCCGTGTTCTGCTCAACAAGTTTAAGATCGAGAACAGTCCTGATGAGTTTGCCCTGTTCCTCTTACACACCAGTGGAGGTGAGCCAGAGAAAAGTGGCAGTGTAATTCTTCTGACCACAGAAGAGCTGCTGCATATCCTTTTATAAATACATTTTTTTACATTATGAATCATTAGGCTCATGTTCTGTGTTTGATCTCAGAGCGAGTGCAGCTCAAACGAGGAGATCATCCTCTGTCCATCAGAGTTCTGCAGGGGCCGTGCGAGCAGATCAGCAAAATCTTTCTGATGGAACCAGATCAGGTGGAGGAGATCACCTACGATGTAAGATCACTCATTAATTAATTTTAGACATTTCTAAATATTTCTGCTCTTATTTTAAGTATTTTTAGGATACAACAAAGCAAATTCTGATCCTTAACTACCGTTTTCAAAGTTCCGACACTCCCTCCGGGTTAGGGGTTAGAGGGTAAGGTTTGGGGTTCGACTTTCTTTACCACAAATAAACTTAAGAAATGTCCCGAAGCCCAGTCACAGATCCCACTGTTAGACAGGTGAGAGATATTAAACTGGATCAGGCAGTGCTGTGTTCTGTGTGGCCCCTAGGTGGCGCAGTACATTAAGCTGGAGATGCCTGTTCTGCAGAGCTTTATCGATAAACTGAAGGAGGAAGAGGAGAGAGAGATGGAGAAACTGAAGCAGAGGTATAGAATCGATCTGAAACATTTTATTATTCCCTGACCCTTAATTGCTCAGTTAGACAATTAACCAGTGTTGTGTGTTGTTGTGTTAATCTGTTTGTTGTGTTGTTGCAGGTACTGTGATATGAGGCGTGTGATTCAGCAGCATATGCAGTGTGTACCTGATCCTAAGGCCGTGTGTTAGTGCAGCTCTCCGCCCTCTCACTGTTTTGTTCTTTAACCCCTTTTTAAATGTGTAACTGTGAGTTTATAATTAATTTAACCCTATTTCTGCTTAACCATGTGACACACTCAGGCCACGCCCCCTGTGTGTTATAAGAAGGCCCTGTGCCGGACAGCTCTTAGTCACAGGAGAATTCTGTATTATTTTTATAACTGATTAAATAAAACAGCTCTTCTGATTACAAACAGATTTGGAAATTTTAACTACATAGAATCTCAAACAGCTGCTCAGGTGGCACAAACTCTGGTCCAGGTTTGAGTGGTGGCGGTACCTGCTGCCCGGGTCAGGCTTTACTTACAGACATGATTGGCAGTGCCTGAGAGAGGGCATCTGACCAAAAAAGAAAAAAAAAGGAATAAAAAATTTAATTACGATGATGATGATGATGATGATGATTATTATTATTGCAGTAGTCATTTCAGTGTAGATATAATTGAATAAACAAGCCTGAAGATTAAATAATCTAATCTGAAAAAGAGATAATAGATATAAGAGATATTGGGGAAAATCAAACGTTATTATCGTTTTAATTCTATTTGTTTTGGATTGTTTTTGTCTGGTGGTTTTAAAGGTTTAGATATTTAAGCACTTTTTGGATCAATAATTATTATTAGTTGATGAGTTTTGTCCATGATATAATGCGTCCTGCATGGAGAGGAAATCCCGCCCAAAACACACGGAAAATAGGCTCTTGATCTCTCACGCTGTATGGACTCCATTAGAGCATGCGCTGTGTAGTGTAGTGCACTAATGTAGGGAGCACTGAGAGATTTGGGACCGTGCCTGAGATCAGACCCGTTCGGATTTAACGGTAAACACAGAGCTGTGAGATGAGTAGGGTGAGGTAAGAACACATTTAACTACAATTGCATTCTTATGAAGGTTAATATAGTCTTATAGAGAAGAGGATTAGATCATACATCAGATTATTTAGTGATATATCGGTGTAAGATCTGTATGAGACAATAAGTCCGTGTTCAGAGTGGGAGAATACAGCAGGGTTTATATCGCTTCCTAACTCATTATATAGGCTATTGATGAGTTAAATAAGAGAATAAAGAATAAACTGTTCTGGTAAATAAGAGTGTGTTTAGTGCGTGCGTGCGTGCGTGTGTGTGTGTGTGTTGGTAAGAGCTGCTGATGATGATGATGATGATGATGATGATGATGTTCCCGATCACACCCACAGTGCTTCACTGTTTTTAAATCAGGGGACTGAACCTTTTCATTTGGGTTCAGAATCATTCAGTTCTTGTGTTTAGAGGCGATCCTGTGACCCTTAAATAGTTAAATAACAAACACACAGAATCCATGTCACTGTTGGGCATATAGTGTGGTCATAGAGTGCTGTTTAATGATTTTGTAGAATTATTAAGCTTTACATAACCTATAGTAGGATTGATAGTGGAAGTGATGGCTTGTATTTAAATTAGTAATAAAGTGTGAATTTGGTACTGACAGGACAAAGGAATGAATTACTGTTTATAATTCATTAACTGAACTAAAATTAGTTAATTAACTACATTATTGTAATATTACATAAATACATACCTTAAATACAAACCAGATAATTATTTACACCCTCGATAATGATTAGGTATTAATTGTGTTTGTGATTGATGAGTTCAGGATCAGAATGAAAATGTTAGTGAATAAAATGTTTAGTTATCTAAAAAAAACAAAACCACCCCAATCCAAACTATGCATCCAAACTCAACTGGAATTTATTTTAAACACTGTGATTCATACAAAGCTGCAACGTCTTATTGAACAAAGCAAAACAAAGTGACAAATCACCTTTACAATGGAATTATTGCAAGAAACATGCTCCTGGGGGGAGCACCCCTACTTTGGTAAACACTTGTAGGGGTCACAGATTTACAACGATTTATTTATTTATTTAGTCAGTTCAGATTATTTATTTATACTGTGCTTATTACAACAGGCATAATCAGAATCTAGATTCCAACTGGTCAGCCAGAGGTAACAGTGGCAAGAAAAAACTCCATGAGGCCAATAAAACCTTAATAGGAACCTCAGATGTGTATCCCATCCTCTGGGTGAGACTGGGCAAAAAGGTGAATTACTAAACCATAATCAGTATAAACCCAGTAATTAGAAGCTGTAACTGTATACAAAACAGAAAATGTTCGGTCTCTCCTTTAATTTCTCACAAAATCGAGCCTACACTTATTATCATTAGTGCAGGGGTGTCCAGATGGCATGTAGTAACACAGAGTTCCTTCCGCTCCTCGATTGCAGGATGGTGCTGCTCTACCGATTAGCATTTGTCTGTTTGGCTGTGATGTCACATCTGCATGAAACATCAGCAAGCAAGAAGGGAACAAGCGTCAAAAAGCCCACTAAGACCCAAGCCAACTACCCCAGACAGCCCAGTCCGAAACCCCCTGTACGTGCAGGTTCCCCTAATAAGCAGTACCCTGCAGGTGGAACATATCCAGGACAAGGGGGCACTAAACCAGGAGGGTATCCTAACCAAAACCCTGCAGGTGGAAGTTATCCTGCAGGTGGAAGTTATCCTGCTGGTGGGAGCTATCCTGCAGGTGGAAGTTATCCTGCAGGTGGAAATTATCCTGCAGGTGGAAGTTATCCTGCTGGTGGGAGCTATCCTGCAGGTGGAAGTTATCCTGC
This sequence comes from Ancistrus triradiatus, assembly GCA_025084515.1. Lineage (NCBI taxonomy): Eukaryota > Metazoa > Chordata > Actinopteri > Siluriformes > Loricariidae > Ancistrus > Ancistrus triradiatus. Next base: position 190,084 of record JAJAGP010000762.1, on the reverse strand, counting down.
TGGTGGGAGCTATCCTGCAGGTGGAAGTTATCCTGCAGGTGGAAGTTATCCTGCAGGTGGGAGCTATCCAGGACAAGGGGGGAGTAAACCAGGAGGGTATCCTAACCAGTACCCTGCAGGTGGGAGTTATCCAACCGGAGGTCAGCAACCAGGACGAGGGGGCAGTAATCCTGGAGGCTATCCCAATCAGTATCCTGCTGGCAGAGGCTATCCACCTGCTGGTAGGAACCCTAACCAATACCCAGCAAGAGGAGATGTAAATCAAGGAGGGTTTCCCCACCAGTACCCATCTGGAGGACAGAACCCTGGAGTAGGGGGCGGATATCCTAACCAGTATCCGGTGGGAGGGGGATACCCAAACCAGTATCCAGTAAGAATCAATCCCAGTGTTCAAGGAGGACACCCGTGGGGATATCCATCCGCAGGAGGATCTTACCCCAACTGGAACCCTAACAATAAGATCCTCAGCCCTCGTTATGGGGGTCAGTTGGGAGGTGGGTTTGGGGGTCCTGGGTACGGAACCGGTGGTTCTGCTTTTTCTCACTCTGTCCAGAAAATGGGTTACGCTCCATCCATGAAATCGAAGGGTTTTGCCAAAAAAGCAATGCTGGCAGCCGGAGTCGGGGCTATGGCAGGGATGGCTGTAGGGTACGGCCTGGGTCGCTTCCCTCGACCGCACTTCCAATTCAACAACCTGCAGGAGGAGCAGTACTACAACCACTACATGCACCGTCGCTACGGCGTCAAATCTACTGACGAAAAGGACTACGGGCGAGACTACACCTACAAACCTCCACCCCAGGCCCAGTCCTACGACAAGTACATGGACTCGTGCATGAACAGGACCGACCTCTTACAAAACACCCAGAGGGATAAGCCCTTATCTGGATCTCTGGGTGTCGCCAACGGAATGTTAGAGAAAGTCGGCCCCGAGGAGGCCGATGCCAGGCCTGAGGTTGCTGCGCCCATCGGGGCCCAGGAGGGGGATGAAGATACGGTGAGCATCTCAGAGATCGGCTATCCCGTGCTCATTCAGCAGGTGAAGGCTCGCAAATGTGTGGAGCTCTACATGGATTACTCCGGGAGCTTCCTGCAGAAGCAGATGGGAGAACAGTCCAGCAGCAGGGGCGACCCACAGGGGCACTCAGGGCTGCTCGTACTGATCAGCACTGCCACCACGGCACTCATTAGCACCCTCTGTCTGCAGTAAGGGAGGGGCACGTCCCAGGGTTTAGTGCTTCCTCTGCTCCGAGTCGGTCTGTGTGGCATTTGATAAACCCCGGCATAAATGTCTTTGCATGTGTGACCTCACTGCTGCCCTCTAGAGGATTCAATTAGAATGCGCTTCTATATTTCTTTCTATCAGCAGGTAAATAAATCAACGCCGTTATTTAATTATCTCGTTTTGTAACATGGGGTATATACAGTGGTGCTTGAACGTTTGTGAACCCTTTAGAATTTTCTATATTTCTGCATAAATATGACCTAAAACATCATCAGATTTTCACACAAGTCCTAAAAGTAGATAAAGAGAACCCAGTTAAACAAATGAGACAAAAATATTATACTTGGTCATTGATTTATTGAGGACAATGAAATCCAATATTACATATTAGTGAGTGGCAAAGTAGGTGAACCTTAGCTTTCAGTATCTGGTGTACCCCCCTGGAGCAATTACTGCAGCTAACCGTTTTTGTAAACTGTTGATCAGTCCTGCACACCGGCTTTGAGGAATTTTAGCCCATTCCCTCTGTACAAACAGCTTCAGCTTCTGGGATGTTGGTGGTTTCCTCACATTAGTGCTCGCTTCAGGTCCTTCCACACATTCCATTGGATTAAGGTCATGACTTTTGGCTTGGCCATTCCAAAACATGAACTTTATTCTGTAACCATTCTTTGGTATAACGGCTTGTGTGCTTAGGGGTCGCTGTCTTCTGCATGACCCACCTCTCTTGAGATTCAGTTCATGGACAGATGTTCTGACATTTTCCTTTAGAATTCTCTATATCCTTCAGAATTCCAAATTGTGCCATCATGATGGCAATCCGCCCTGCCCATATGCAGCAAAACAGGCCCAAACCATGGATAGTACCACCACCATGTCTCACAAGATGGGATAAGGGTTTCTTATGCTGGAATGGCATTGTTTTTCCTTTCTTCCAACCATAACGCTTTTCTTTTCACCAAAAAGTTCTATTTTGGTCTCATCTGTCCACAAACATTCTTCCATAGGCCTTCTGGCTCGTCCACGTGATCCTTTAGCACACTGCAGATGAGCATCAATGTTCTTTTTTGGAGAAGCAGTGGCATCTCCTTGCCAAGGCCTGTCTGCCATGCCACACCATTGTTCTTCAAGTGTTTCTTCTGACATGGTGGACTCATGAACATTAAACATTACCAATGTTAGAAGGCCTTCATTTGCTTAGAAGTTACCCTGGGGTCCTTTGGTGACCTCTCCCAGCTATTACACTCCTTGCTGGTTGGAGTGTCTTTGTTGGTCGACCACTCCGGGGAGGGTAACAATGGTCTGAATTTTCCTCCATTTGTACACATCTGTCTGACTGTGGACTGGAGGAGTCCCCAAAACTCTTTAGAGATGGTTTTCTAACCTTTTCCAGCTGATGAGCATCAACAACTCTTTTCTGAGTCCTCAGAAATCTCCTTTGTTCTTGCCATGATACACTTCCACAAACATGTGCTGTTAAGAACAGACTTTTATAGATCTCTGTTCTTTAAAGCTAAACAGGGTGCCCCCTCACACCTGATTGGCATCAGATTTGATTGAAAACCGGACTCTAATTTCAACCTTCTAATTAACTGCTGATCCTCACCACTGTACCTGGCTCAGGTTTGTTTTTTAGAGAGGGAAGCACTAAATTTGGGCAAACCCAAAGAGATGACATGTATTACAATCTTATATCATTACATAATCACATAATTTTCGTATAATTGACCTTACTGCATGTTTCACTGTCATACTACCACAGATTATTGATTCTTTAACCAATAATTAATCATATACGAACATTTTGCACTGGCATTAATGTTCTACGCATCTGTATAATCTGCATTATTTATTATCAACCTTTTTATTTCTCATAAATAAATGATATACAAATGATCTCATGACTCTTCATTTTATTTAAAATAATAAATTCTTTCGTTTCATTCTGTCTTTCTTCCAATCTTCTAGTAGAGCTTTTTATAATGGAGCATTCTTTCCAAGCAAGCTTTAAATATCTTAGAGACACATCTTCATATCTTTTTGTATGTTTTATTTGTAATTTTTAGACTCAACCATCCCTCTTTTTTACCACCAAACCTTTTTTCCTTACTTTTTATCACCTTTTTAATAGTGTTCTTTTTCTCTACATTTTATTTTTATCCCTTGCTTTATTTTTCTTTCTCAAATCAAGTCAAGTCAGATCTATTTATTAGCGCTTTTCAATGGACATTTGTCTTAAAGCAACTTTACAAGTTAGGATTATCTCCTAATAACACGTCCAATCCCAAATCAAGCAACCAGGCGACAGTGCAAGAAAAACTCCCTGATGGTTTATGAGAAAGACACCTGGGAGGACCAAGTACTAAAAAGGTACCCAACCTCCTTGGGATTTAGATGATAATCTAAGAAGCAAACTAAAGTCATGGCGTCAAGTTCGAATAAAATGTGAAGTATGCACAATCGGCATTAGTGGCCCGGGTATGGTGGGGCCTGGAGCTGATGGCGGAAGCAGCTTGAGTGAACTACAGCGGATGAACATCATGTGTGGGCGAAACTGGCCCCGTTGGATTGTAAAAACTCTAGAGTCACTCAGATAATGGGGGGCCGGCCATGTAGAGCTTTAATAAGTTAAAGAAGTATTTGTAATCAATGCGGAATTTACTGATAATCAGTGGCCAGTGATGATAGAACAGGAGTGATATGATCAAATTTTCTAGTTCGAGTTTAGCACTCGGCGGCTGCATTCTGAACGAACTTAAGTTTATTTTAGATTTTACTAGAGCTCCCGTAAGTAAGGCATGCCAGTAATCCACCTGAGGTTATAAACGCATGAAACCAGTTGCCTCTGCATCATTAAAAGAAGGATATTTCTAAGTTTAAGGCTATACTTACGTAAATTGAAAAGCAAGCAATTCGAGTGATGCTGCTATGGGTGAATCAAGTAGAGATCTGAATCAAATGTGACACATAAGTTTTTTACAGACGGACTGGGCAATATCGGACAGCCATCTAGATTTATGATAGATGTCGCCAACCTGTCTCTCACAGCCTTGGGTCCCACTAATAGAACCTCAGTTTTATCGGAGTTAAGTAAGAGAAAATTAAGTAACATCCAATCTTTTATTTCCTTTACACAGTCCTCAATTTTGTTGATTGTAAGGCTGTCATTAGCTTTGGCTGATATGTACAGCTGTGTATCATCTGCATAGCAGTGGAAACTAATGCCATGTTTACGAATAACTGAGCCTAGTGGCAGCATGTACAGAGAGAATAAAAGCGGGCAAAAGCACTGACCCCTGAGGCACGCCATACTTCACTTTTGAGAGCTTAGACCTTAGATTATTTATATGAAGAAACTGGTACCGGTCAGTTAAGTAGGATTTAAACCAAGAAAGTGCCGATCTCTTAATACCTACAGCATTTTCTAGTCTGTTAAGTAAAACATCATGATCTATAGTGTCAAATGCTGCACTTAAATCTAACAGAACAAGAAAAAGAAACACATCCTATTAGGGGCGCATTCCTTCCCCTAGGGGCCGCCGCGGGGCCGCTAAACGTCGCGGTCGGCCCCCTATAAAATGAGCGTCCGAACGCCGGCCTTCGGCGCACTGTCTGATCATACACGCTGCTTTTCAGAGTGTTTTCGTTCGGCGTTACTCCCCCGGCTTTGCCGTTTAAGGAGAGTGGTGGCCCCGTCTCGCGAAGGAGGCGGGATCTCGTAAAGGCAAAAGCCTTGAGGTAATCGTTAGGGCCGGGTAACGCCACTAACCTCTTTCTTTCCGCTGCCCGAGGCGCCCGCGGTCATCGCTTGCTTCGGCCGTCTCCGTTTGGACGCCGATAGCTCCGTTCCTGGGTCCCATAGCCTCCGGCATTGTCCTGTGCTTACTGTATCCCGGGACGAGTATTTCCTCTCTTCCCCCGGGCTTTGTCACGCTTGTTTCGCGTCCGAGAGACGCGCCGATCGAGCTGGCCACGCTTGGCCCGAGAAACCCCCCGGCACATGCGCAGTTGAGCGCTGCAGCCACACACACACATAGCGCTTCTGCCACACACAGAGCGCTTTCCCACGCACACACATAGTGCTCACTCGCTCTCAGAGCGCCGTGCGTGCTTCATTTTCTATCGCTCTGTTTAGAGCTCTAACGGGTTATTTCCCGTCTTTTCTTTTGCTTTTCGCGTTCCTTTTCACGTTGACGTTTATTAAAAGCCCTATTTTTGTCTGAGTTTGCCAGGAAGCGACTCCTTCGTATTGCCCTTTCTTTTCTTTCAGTTCACAGGATCTGTGGTGCAGCGGTAACGTTCCCACCCCCGAAGACTGTGACTCTGGTTTCGAATCCCGTGACGGGCTGTCTTCAGCAGCTCCCGTATACGTCGTACGGGATCTCTTTTGCTTTTCTTCCCCTCTTTTCCGCCGTTTAGTGAAGGCCCCTGCACTTGGGTCCGTTATTTCCCTTTTTTTCCGGTGTGCCCCCCAGGCCCCCTGTAACACATCCCTTATCTGAGGACATTAACAAGTCATTTAGTACCCTAATTAATGCTGTTTCAGTACTATGATGGGGCCTGAAGCCAGACTGAAATGTTTCATAAATATCATTCCTTTGGAGGTAACTGCAGAGCTGCTGATAACGGCTTTTTTTCTAAGATTTTGACAGAAACGTTAGATTTGAAATTGGTCTATAATTAGATATCACCAAGGGTCAAGATTGGCTTTTTTAATCTGGTTTGATAACGGCAACTTAAGGATTTTGGCCATAACCAAAGGTAAGGGAATGAATTTCAAATAACTACCACTGGCTCTTAATACTAGGTTTACTTGTTTGAGTAAAAACGTGTAGATTGGATCTACTAAACATGTTGATGACTTAGACAGATCTAATCAGTGGCGGATCTTCCGTATTAGTAATGGGTAAAAGATTCTAATCTTGATTTAACAGCTAATTATCACAGATATCTTCAACTAGTGCGCATCGCTGGAATGTGGCTGAATAGTTTTGGTGATGTGATGAGCATTGAGTTTATGCCTAATGTTTTCTATCTTTATCATTAAAGAAAGTCATGAATCATTACTGTTAAATTACATAGAACTGGAGAAATCACTTTCTGTGGTTTTTTTTGTTAAATTTGAGACTGTATTAAAGAGAAATCTTGGATTATCTTATTTTTCTCATGATTGAAAGAAAAGATGCAGTCCTTTTTTTAGTGAGGGCCTGCTTTATACGCTGCCATGCTGTCCCCCAAGCAATCTTGAACACCTCCAATTTACTATGTCTCCACTGCGCTCTAGATGGCGGTTTCTTTGCTTAAGGTATGGGTTGTCATTATACCATGGTGCTAGCCTTTTTCCCTAATGCGTTTGACCTAGCAGGAGCAATCGTGCCCATGGTTGAGCGAAGCACCCATTCTAATTGGTCATTTACACATTCAAGATGACTGATCTCCGTAGATGTATTAAATTTCAAGTCTGGTATGTTTTTAATTACGCAGCTGGAGTACAGATGTGATATTGAGCTTGGTGTTATAACGAGGCAGAAGATTTTATTTTTAGAGATCGCTCAAATACTAAAAGATTGTTGTTCTGAATCGAACACTTTGCGGGAAACATCAAGATTATCTTATTGATAACAAATTTAATATTAATCTAAGTATGTTACAGCGTGGGTTTTGTCCCATCACATTGAGTGAATACCCATGGAATTCAAGATGGACTCGAGCAAATTCTAAGTGGAATGCCGCTCATTGTCAAAGTAATATTGAAATCACCTAACATTAAAGTCCTTATCTGTTTGACAGTAGTAGCAGGAAAGAAGTTAGCAAATTCCTGAAGAATTCTGAAATGGGACCAGAGGACGTAAATAATGATAGCTGAAAAGAGTTGGTGTGTTTGGGGACTTCCCATAACGATGGATCAGTCACATTCAAGAATCCGTATTTAAAAGAATTAGCCTGTAATGGTATTTGGTTTTTGTAACACTTAGCTCTTTGTCAAAATTGTGGCTATGCCTCCCCCCCGACCCATTAGGACGAGGGATATATTCATCAGGTCTAATCCAAGTCTCAGTGAGACAGAGAGCGTGTAAGCGTTTATCAGTGATTATTAATTTACAATTCGTTTTTGTTTGTACGTGACTAATGTTAAGTAACCTAGCTTTAGTCTAAGGTTGTTATTTTCTTTTGGGAACTACCTGTGTTATACTAATGAGTTATTAAAACCGACTTTTTGAAGAGCGTTTACATTTAGGACAGATGCGGGTAACAGACACGTTTCAATAATGTGGTTCTTGTGACTTTGCATGGCTACCCCAGCAGACAGTTTGGTTAAGCCGGTCTGTCTGCTGCCTGACCCCTGCTCTGGATAGTCAGCCCTAACCCAATCGGGCCATAAGACTATGGGCAATGTTTTGCAGGAATGAGAGCAGCACCCGCCCCCCCCCCCCCCCCCCCCGGGGGCCCCCCCCCCCCCCCGCCCCCCCCCCCCCCCCACCCCCCCCCCCCCGGGAGAGGAGAAGAAAAGCCCCCCTCCCCGTCCCGATTGGATGGACCCGTCCCATCCAAAGGCCAGCTACCCTCAAAAAGGCTGTCCTTGTCTATATAGCCCCACGTTGTTTTCAGAGGCACCACTTGGACAGCCAGCAGTTCACGACCATAACCCTGCTGTAGGCTTGGTCACCTCTCTGCATTTGGATGGGCCAGAGCACACTAACTACTCATCGGACATCGCCTTCGCCACGCTAACCCCAGGGGGGGAGAGAAGAAAAGGGAGGCGCTGCATTGGGATGGGGCCAGAGCACACTACTGCATCGGACATCGCCTTCGCCACGCTAACCACCTCTACAAAATTAGCCTTAGTAACCTCTGACTGATGAAGGCGTATATCATTAGCCCCTACATGAATAACTATCCTAGAGAATCTGCGGCTCTCGAGTTCACTAAGACTCGTTACAATGTCCGGCACTCTGGCTCCGGGGATACAGAGAACTCTAGCTGCTGGTGTCCCTAAAGGGGTAGCAAGTTTCACGTGTCATAAAACAGAGTCACCTATGACCAGAGCTCTTTCAACAGGCTGCTCAGTGGGTGCATCACTGAGGAGGGTAAACCTGTTGGACACGTGAACAGGTAAAGAGTGGTGCTCTCGTGGACTAGCCGTACGACTACGTCGCCGAACCGTCACCCGCTTTCCCTGCTGCGAGGGCTCTGCCGGGGCGGGGGCACTAACTACGCCTGTGGCATCCAGATCTGCTAAGCTAGAAGCTGAGGTAGCTTTCTCTAATGTCTGGATGCGCGCCTCTAAAACTACAATCTTCTCCGTCAGACTGGCTACAAGCCTACACCTATCACAGGTAAAATTTACACTAATGACGGAGGAAGAATAGCTAAACATGCCACACTCGGCACAGGGAACAAGCGCAGCAGAAGCCATGTTAGTACAATTAATGAATTATAGGTACTTAGCTTCAAGGGGTGTTGTGGGGTGCTGAGTGAAGATATGGTTCAGCTGCAGCCGATGGTCCAATGCAATGCTCGATTAAAGCGTTAATACAAGTTAATACAAAACGTCACAAAAAACTAAGTCTCAGAAAGAAGGTGGGAAAAGGGTGTAAAAAAGTTATTAAAACACACGCTACTGCAAAAGAAGACGCAACTCTGGTAATTAGCTAATGACTACAAACACAAGCCGGTATACCTGTAAAGTTACTAAATAACGATTAGCGGCAAAAAAAATATATATATATATAATCCGCCGGTACGAGAAGAAAATGATTAAGATGTTGTAAAAACCTACTATATATACGATTATATACGATACAGATGCGATCGGGAATTAAAATAGTTCAAAGGTAATAAACTGCTAACAGCTACAAAACAGCATGCGTCCTGTGTGCAACCGGGGAGAACGAGTCTGGGTTGCCAGATCCTCGCAATCCTCGCGTCAGTGATCAGCATTCTTTCAGCGTTCTCTCAGCCTCTTTTTCTCACTCTTTTTATTTTTTTATCCTTTTTAAATATCTCCTAAATATCCTTTTATTTTTTATACATTCATCCTTCATTTCATTTCTAATTTCTTTCCATCCAAACAAGTTGGTCTCTCTTTCACCGAGTGTATTTACATTCACTATTTATGTGCTCACATAATCCAGATTTCTCAAATCGGATTAAACAACAGAAATCAGATTAACTAATCCAGTAAAGAGCTGGATTTTACCTCAGTAATCAGATTTCTCAGCGCATGTATCCCCTTACTCTGATTCCAATTTGCATAGAGTGTAGAGTTGTAATGGGAGCGACAAGCGCAACCAAACGGTTGCCAGGTCCACTTACTCTAAGTAACTTTGCGCTTATTTTTCTTAAAACCTGTTACATTATTCCTTGTGGGTTTCGGGTTTTTGGGGCTTGTTTCTAAAGTGTGTTTCTTATTTGTCTCTCTCCAATATTAATTTAAAGTTCAAAGGTAAATATAGATTATTATTATTATTATTATTATTATTGTTGTTATTATTATTATCATTAATTGATCAGATGGGGTCTCTCTCTCTCTCTCTCTCTCTCTCTCTCTCTCTCTCTCTCTCTCTCTCTGTCTCTCTCTCTCTCTCTCTCTCTCTCACTCTCACTTTGAGCCATTCTCTTGTTTTGTGATGGTTTCCATAAACCTGGTTGCTTATTTCTCTCATGGGATCTGGCAACCCTGGAATTAAACACAGCACCAGAGAAATGGGAGACGCCGAAGCTCTCAGATAAAACTTCATAATAATAAAGCTCCAGGTTTACATGACATTTCTACTTTGGAACAAGCCAATAATCTCACGGAAATATGAGACATACAGTGGTGCTTGAAAGTTTGTGAACCCTTTAGAATTTTCTATATTTCGGCATTAATATGACTTGAAACATCATCAGATTTTCACACAAGTCCTACAAGTAGATAAAGAGAACCCAGTTAAACAAATGAGACAAAATATTATACTTGGTCATTTATTTATAGAGGAAAATGATCCAATATTACACATTAGTGAGTGGCAAAAGTATGTGAACCTCTAGGATTAGCAGTTAATTTGAAGGTGAAATTAGAGTCAGGTGTTTCAATCAATGGGATGCCAATCAGGTGTGAGTGGGCACCCTGTTTTATTTAAAGAACTGGGATCTATCAAAGTCTGCTCTTCACAACACATGTTTGTGGAAGTGTATCAAGGCACGGACAAAGGAAATTTCTGAGGAGCTCAGAAAAAGAGTTGTTGATGCTCATCAGCCTGTAAAAGGGTAGAAAACCATCTCTAAAGAGTTTGGACTCCACCAATCCACAGTCAGACAGATTGTGTACAAATGGAGGAAATTCAAGACCATTGTTACCCTCCCCAGGAGTGGCCGACCAACAAAGATCACTCCAAGAGCAAGGAGTGTAATAGTTGGTGAGGTCACAAAGGACCCCAGGGTAACTTCTAAGCAACTGAAGGCCTCTCTCATATTGGCTAATGTTAATGTTCATGAGTCCACCATCAGAAGAACACTAAGAACAAGGTGTGCATGCAGGGCTGTAAAAGAGAAAGCCACTGCTCTCCAAAAAGAACATTGCTGCTGGTCTGCAGTTTGCTAAAGATCTGTGGACGAGCAGAAGCTATTGTAAGAATGTTTTTTGTGGACGGATGAGACACAATAGAACTTTCTGGTTAAAAGAAAGCGTTTATGTTTTGGAGAAGGAAAACACTGCCTTCCGCATAAGACTTATCCTATTGTGAAACATGGTGGTGGTAGTATCATGGTCCGGGACTGGGGGTTAGCCTAGCGAGTAAGGTACTGGACTATGGACCATAATGTCCAGGTTCAATCCCACCTCTGCCAAGCTGCCACTTGTTGGGTCCTTGGCACGATACTAAATGCTGTAATGTAATGTCCCATGAACTGATTCAGAGAAGGTTTGGGCCCCATGCAGCCAGACACCGCCCGAAGCACACAAGCCGTTCGAAAAAAAAAACAAAAGAATGGTTTCAGAATAATAAAGTTCATGTTTGAATGGCCAGTCAAAGTCCTGACCTTAATTCCAATGGAATGTTGTGGAAGGAACCCTGAAGCGAGCGCTAATTGTGAGAACCCACCAACATCCCAACGAAGCTGTTCTGTACGGAGGAATGGCTAAAATTCCTCCAAGCCTGTGTGCAGGACGAATCAACAGCTACAGGAAACGTTTAGCTGCAATTATTGCTTGCACAGGGGCGTCACAGCAGATACTGAAAGCAAAGGTTCAATACGTTTGTCCACTCACTAATATGTATATTGGATCATTCCCTCAATACATAAATGACCAAGTATAATATTTGTGTCTCAATTTGTTTAACTGGGTTCTCTTTATCTACTTTTAGGACTTGTGTGAAAGTCTGATGAGGTTTTAGGTCATATTTACGCAGAAATATAGAAAATTCTAAAGGGTTCACAAACTTTCAAGCACCACTGTATGTCTCATATTTCCGTGAGATTATTGGCTCGTTCCAAAGTAGAAATGTCATGTAAACCTGGAGCTTTAATATTATCTCATTACTGAGGTCATGGAAACTCATTTATTGGATTACTGATAAAATCTGGTTTTCTGTAGTTATCAAATTATTAAGTGTCTGTAAACTCACACTGTGAGGATTTTCCATCGATGAACCCTAATGTTAAATTTAACCTCAGTAATGTAAAGCAAATTTTTGGGCTCTTTTGGTTTCTTAATATAAAAGTTAACAGTTTTAGTTAAAAAAAGTCCCCAGAAGTCCCCACAAGGTAACAAATGTCAGGCCGATCTATTCTGATGGGGACATTTGGTCTTTATAATGATATATAAACTCACACACACACACACACACACACACACTTTCCTGGGGTTTATGGGTGACCCTCTAGTTCTGTCGGATTGAGGTAAATCTGAATAAATCCAACCTTTAAAGTCCGATGGAATCAATTACAGCTTTAATTAATCTCATTATAAACACACAGGATTGATTAACACGCGTGCGCACACACACACACACACACACGCGCGCGCACATGCACACAAACTTCATTCAGGACCTCCCTCCCCCACAGTCATGATCCCCTAACACATCCCCAAAAAACCCAACAAACCATTCAAGAAGAGTAACAAGGTATGAAAACTGGCACCCACTGGTCCCTTTAACACACACACACACACACACACACACACACTCAGGCAGTACCAGTGTGTGTGTGTGTGTGTGTGTATGAAGTCGAGGTCGTCCCCCAGTCCGGGGTCTGCGGAAGCCCTGAATCCGTTTCGGCCCTACAGGGGGAGCAGGAAACCTGCAGGGGGCGGCTTCTTGTCCTGCAGCGAGGGCAGAGTCTCTCTGCACCGCAGGGGCTTATGGGAATTGGATTCGGTCAGGGAGGGGTAATGCTGCCGATAGCACAGGTACGAGAAGATCAGACCCAGCAGAGAGCCCACCAACACATCTGTAAAATAAAATAAATACATACAAATAAAAAGAAATAAAGATAAAGATACAAATCATTTTACTGGATGGATATTTAAAAAAAAAAAAAATAAAATACTTTCTCTTAAAAACAGTAAATAATCCTGAGCTTATGGGACTGTACGTATATTGAAATAAATAAATAAATAACTAAAGGTAATTCATAAACAGAAGTATAGGGGTTTGTATTCTTTGAGCTTTCTTCTTTGTTTTATTTATAAACTGTTCAGTGATTAACTGTTCCCTTATTCTTCCCTTATTTATTATTTTATTATTTATTCATGTGATTAATTGATTGGTTTGTGTGTTTCTTTAAGAGATAAAACGATTAGAATGTATTTAATATGTTATGTTTTCTTTAATAGATTTTTTAAATTTAAGTCTGTATTATTTATTTATTTTCTGTATGTATAAGAGTAAATGAGTTTTTAATTTTATACTTAATGTTCATGTATTTATTTATTCCTTAATTTGTTTCTATATGTCCCTTCATTGTTTAGTGGTTTTTTTTCCAGAATGTATTCCTGTAAATACTGATTACATTCTTTATTTATTATTTTAGATTAATTTTTACATTTATATTACTATTTCCTTGTCCAGGCTAACAGAAGATTTTAAAAAACGGACATCCAGTGTTCTTTCTTATTTTTTTCCTTAATCTTGTTTAAAAATTAAAAATGATTCTATTTTATTTTATATTTCTTTATCTTTAAGTATCTTATTCTAATTTTTGTGCACCGTTATTAACTTTTTGGATTTACTTTATGGATAAAACTATTGCTTAATTATTTTTTATTCCTTTATTTATTCACGTTTTACATTTCTTACATTTTCTTTCACCTCCTCACATATTTTGGTATTTTCTCTCTTGATTTTGTTTAACGTTTATTTTTACACGTTATTCTTAAAGTAACTTTTTTAAAGTCATTGCATTTATCTGTTCATCTCGTTTATTTATTTGTTTGTTTGTGTGAATAATATAGTTTTAAAATTCATAAGTTTTTGTTTGTAAGTCTTAAAACCAATTTTCTGTAGAATTTGTATTATGTATACATACTGGTCCTTCGCAAAAAATTAGCATATTGTGATAAAGTTAATTCTTTCCGTAATGTAATGATAAAAATTTAACTTTCATATATTTTAGATTCATTGCACACCAACTGAAATATTTCAAGTCTTTTATTGTTTTAATACTGATGATTTTGGCATACAAAATCAAACCCAAAATCTCACAAAATTAGCATATTTCATCCGACCAATAAAAGAAAAGTGTTTTTAATACAAAAAAAGTCAACCTTCAGATTATTATGTTCATTTATGCACTCAATACTTGGTCGGGAATCCTTTTGCAGAAATGACTGCTTCAATGCGGCGTGGCATGGAGGCAATCAGCCTGTGGCACTGCTGAGGTGTTATTATGGAGGCCCAGGATGCTTCGATAGCGGCCCTTAAGCTCATCCAGAGTGTTGGGTCTTGCGTCTCTCAACTTTCTCTTCAGAAACAATATCCCACAGATTCTCTAATCGGGTTAGGTCAGGGTCAGAGAGAGTTGGCAGGGGCCAAAATTGAGCACAGTAATACCATGGTCAGTAGTAAAAACCATTTACCCAGTGGTGGTTTTGGCCACGTGTGAGCAGGTGCCAAGGTTCGTGCTGAAAAGCAAACTCTTCATCTCCATAAAGCTCTTCAACAGATGGGAAGCATGAAGGGCTTCAAAAAAATCTCCTGATAGCTAGATGCATTGACCCGGATGCCCCTTGATTTATTTTTTCAAACAAAATCACAGTGGACCCAACACCAAGCAGCTGACATGGCCACCCAGAACCATCCACTGACTGTGGGTACTTGACACTGGAACTTCAGGACATTTTTTGGCATTTCCTTCTCCCCAGTCTTCCTCCAGACTCTGGCACCTTGATTTCCGAATGACCTGCAAAATTTGCTTTCATCCGAAAAAAGTACTTTGGACCACAATCCTCCTCAGGCTCCGGTCACCTCTTCTCGTTGTGCAGCGTTTTCTGCCACACTTCTTCCTTCCCACAGACTTCCCACTGAGGTGCCTTGATACAGCACTCTGGGAACAGCCTATTCGTTCAGAAATGTCTTTCTGTGTCTTACCCTCTTGCTTGAGGGTGTCAATGATGGCCTTCTGGACAGCAGTCAGGTCGGCAGTCTTACCCATGATTGCCGTTTTGAGTAATGAACCAGGCTGGGAGTTTTCAAAAGCCTCAGGAATCTTTTGCAGGTGTTTAGAGTTAATTCGTTGATTCAGATGATTAGGTTAATAGCTCGTTTAGAGAACCTTTTCATGATTTGCTAATTTTGTGAGATTTTGGGTTTTCATGAGCTGTATGCCAAAATCATCAGTATTAAAACAATAAAAGACTTGAAATATTTCAGTTGATGTGCAATGAATCTAAAATATATGAAAGTTTAATTTTTATCATTACATTACGGAAAAGAATTAACTTTATCACAATATGCTAATTTTTTGAGAAGGACCAGTATATGTATATTTTATATATTTTTTTACTAATTGAGTAAGTATTAATTTATTTATTATTGCATACTTGTATTCTGAAGTTATTTATTCGTTGTTTCATTATTTTTATTTATTTTGTATTTAAATATTTATTATGTTTTTATTATGTATCTGTACAAATTAATAGAACAGAACTGCTGTGGGCTCCTAGTGCCCCTAGTGGCTGTGGTGGTACTGCAGGGTGTCACAGGTATGTTTATAACGGTATAATAAAATCTGTAATTAATAAATTATATCACCGATTGCAGTTAAATCACAGAGACCAAACTTTGTGTTATCTCCATTTTTATTGGTTATCTGACTGACTGACTGATTGATTGATACCTTGCCAGTGGTGTTTGTAGTCGCAGGTTCTGGAGATGGCGATCAGGATGGCAAAGAGCAGGGGCGAGAGGAACAGGCAGAGTCGCCACGACTTCCCTCTGCCAGCCGAACTGAAACAGTGGAGCTTCCCCCCGATGTAGAGAGCCGTGAACCCAAGTCCGGCAAACGCAACTATACACACACACACACACACACACACACACACACACACAAAGTGGAGGTTTATAGCAGTGTTATTTCCTCATATGTGATTATAATTTATGGTTCTATGATTAAGCACAGCCCTGCTATTAATTTCCTTATGTAAATAAAGACTCCCTAAAAACGTCCTCATGCTAAATTGTAATGTAAAAAGCAAACCCTCTGTCTGTAGTTCCTCCAACAACTCAGACCCTCTCCATATTCTGTATAAACATTACATATTATTATAATATTCTAGAAGCTATGATTAATACTTCTAACACTAACATGCAGTCCTAATGATCACCACCAGGTGACAGCGTGGCCGGGCCAGGCTTTAGTTCGTCTTTAGAGTCCACAATTTGTTAGCGTTTTTATGATTTCAGAATCTGTTGAGTGTGAGAAGGGTTTTTACAGGAGGAGTGGCCGCTGGGGAAGCTCTTCCTGCCCTCTGTCACCATGTCCGGGTCACCACTGCACTTCAGGTCTGTGCTTACCTGACCGTCAGGGAAGCAGCGGTAAAGAAAATCAGGACGCGGCCTAAAGAGAGAAAAATAAAGAGAGATAAAACCAAACATCAGACACAGGACAGTAACAGATCCGATTCTTATTCAAATACAGAAACAACCAAACAGATTCTAGAGACACCGAAAGAGCATCAACACCCAGTCATACCATTATAAAGCCCTGCAGTACCAGGAACTGAGCAAAGGGCACAGTACCCTCCCTCAGCAGCTTCTGATCCAAAGCTCCTCAGATTCACTGAGACGCAAACAGCAAGTTCAACCAGAACCAAACACCGAACTGAACTGTCCTCTGTATGATTAGATTGTGTTAACATGTGCTCTGTGTGTGTGTGTGTGTGTGTGTGTGTGTGTGTGTGTGTGTGTGTGTAGTGATGTACATTCTCTCGTGTTTCTGTTTAAGTTAAATCTTGACCCTGTAACCTCTCTCTTTCTCTCTCTCTCTATGGTTCTATAGATCACTCACCTTCCTACAGTCAGCTTTACAGCGTTAGTAAAAACTCCATTCAGCAGCAGAGTTAACGTCACCGCTGAGAACACACACACACACACACACACAGGTTATTACTCCGTGTACAGCAACCGTACAAACACACACACTATGATTCACAGAAATAAAACACAAAGGGTTTAGAGATGATGAATCATCTGCAGTGTTTATAGCACACAGAACGCTAAGCAGCTTTAATTACACCAGGACCGGTATTTTGCACTGATTTATATTTAGAAGTGTTTATTAATAAAATGCGCTTGCCTTTCCGTAAACTCAGAAATTGCCCGAATGTATGATTTGTGCTTACCACATGTAACTTAAGCTTTTTGAGGCATTAAAAGTGTGTGTAAGAGAGTTACATAAAACAAACTAATAGCTAGATTAAAGACTAAATCGATTTATTAAGTGTAACGATGCATCCTAATGTAAAAATGTTATGATGTGCATCATTGGATTTGATTATGTGTTCTTGTTTATCACACCATCTAATGCAATTGCATCTGGTGGACACCAGAGGGACATCTTGTAATTGCATTGGACTACAGATGATCGGTCATAGGCACAACATGTCAGGACAGCCATGCATTGAAATGCCTGTGGTGAGGCACAGATAATTACAGTAGTCCTATTTAAACATAACTAAATATTAAAAAGAAGAATATATATGGAATGAGAACAAAAAAAACCTAATTAAATTATACATACACACACGGGAATATTCAGAACACTAGAATTTAAAGATAAATATGAGGCTTGTATTCTGTAAACTTACACTGAATGCGGCAATATATTAGACATTTCCAGTTTAAAGTGACTTAGTCATGAGTGATAAAGAGGCTCAGTGAGAGAAGAAAAAAAAGAATAAAGTGACAGAGTGAAGGTTGTTGCCCATGATGGATTCCACTGTCCTCACCACTGTCTGAAGGGTCTTACAATCACTGGCAGTGCAGCTGCCATACCAGACGAAGATGCAGCCTGTGGATGCTCTCTATGGCGCACCTTGGTGAGGATGTCAGGTGGCAGACCAAACTTCCTAAGCTTCTGCAGGAAGAAGAGGCGCTGACGGGCAGAT
The DNA here is from genome assembly GCA_025084515.1 of Ancistrus triradiatus. Classification (NCBI taxonomy): domain Eukaryota; kingdom Metazoa; phylum Chordata; class Actinopteri; order Siluriformes; family Loricariidae; genus Ancistrus; species Ancistrus triradiatus. The sequence goes on along the minus strand of JAJAGP010000762.1, from coordinate 172,268 downwards.
CTTGCAACTGTGTGGTGAGGTCATCAGAGAGGTGTACACCAAGGAACTTCACACTGCCGACTCTCTCCACTTCAGCTCCATTGATGTAGAGGGGAGCGTGAGCATTCCTCTGCAGCTTCCTACTACTACCATCTCCTTTGTTATGCTGAGACAGAGATTGCTGGCATAGCACCACTCTGACAGAGCTCTGACTTCATCTCTGTAGGCTGTCTCATCTCCATCTGTGACCAGGCCTAGGATGGTCATGTCATCAGCAATCCTGAAGATGGTGTTAGATGGGTGTTTGGCTACACAGTCATGTGTAAACAGAGAGTACAGGAGGGGACTGAGCACACAACCCTGGGGTCCCTGTGCTCAGAGTCAGGGCTGAAGAGAAGCGGTTTCCCACGCTCACAGCCTGGGGTCTGTTAGTTAGAAAGTCCAGTATCCAACTGCAGCTTAGGGATGAGTTTGGCAGGTATGACTGTGCTGAATGCTGGGCATTCTCACGCAAGTGTTATTCCTGTCCAGATGTGTGAGGGCAGTGTGTACTGTCAGTGGGATGGCATCATCTGTACATCTGTTGCTGGCAGTGTGGAACAGATGTGAGCTTTGCACAGCCGCTGGAAGCACTTCATGGTTGTTGCTGTCAGTGCAACAGGGCGGTAGTCATTCAGGCAGGCAGAACTGGAACAATGCTGGTTCTCTTAAAGCTTGTAGGAATCACTGACAGTCTTAGGGAGAGGTTAAAGATGTCAGTAAAAACCTCAGCCCATGGCACATGCTCCAAGTACCTGGGTTAACAGCTTTGAAGGATTCTGAAATTTTGAAATATTTGCTGTTTACATGTTTTTATAGATCTGTAATTTATTCTATCTCCGTTTCTACCTGCACTATCAACACCAAACACAAACCAGCACCAGTTATGGAGGAAAATCACTCAGAATCATTTATGACATTAACAGATAAAAGATGTGACCGACGCCCTCTACAGGATAAACATGTTAACTAATGAGTGCAGGACTCACCTAACGAAGCCTCCTTAGTGTCTCCTTTCTCCGCTTTTTTCAGGAAGGCAAAAGAAAAGATGGTGACCAGGGGTACGAATAAAGCAATGCTCTGTAGAGAGAAAGGAGGAGATTACACATCATCTGATCCCATCTTCAAACTCTTAACCCCCCAGCCCAAACAGAATGCCCACTGTGGTAGACAGGGGTGGTGCGGTGCCACTAGAGGTGGATTCATTACCCTGTCTGACCGGCTGGCTGTTTCCATCCAAATAATCAGGCAAATTTTAAACAAACTCAAATGAACAGAAGCCTGAATGTTTCTCTGACTACTGCTCTGTTTAACAGTCAGGAACACAACGTCATCAAATTTATAAAATACATAAATCAACAATAATAATAAAACTAAGTTAAATATCTGCAGTACCTTTCACACACCCAAGGTTACTATACCGTTGGTCCAAAAACTCACGAAAAGTGTTAAGCTGAGCTGTTCACTTTAATGACTGAGGACTTAAAAACTATAATACATTATAAAAGGAAATAAAACTGTCTTTTACTCTGGATGTTTTGGCCATAAACAGAGGGTCATGGATGCCAGGTCTGTATATTCTAAAAGACTTTGGGCTTATTATTCTATAGCAGACTTTGATAGATCCCTGTTCCCCATTGATTGAAACACCTGACTCTAATTTCACCTTCAAATTAGCTGCTAATCCTAGAGGCTCACATACTTTTGCCACTCACTAATATGTAATATTGGATAATTTTCCTCTATAAATAAATGACCAAGTATAATATTTTTGTCTCATTTTTGTAACTGGGTTCTCTTTATCTACTTTTAGGACTTGTGTGAAAATCTGATGATGTTTTAGGGCATATTTATGCAGAAATATAGAAAATTCTAAAGGGTTCACAAACTTTCAAGCACCACTGTATATTTACATTACAGTAGCACAAAAAGACTATATGACTGTGGTAACGTCCAGTCAGCATCCATTTCAGTCAATGACCTGTGTCACAGAACGTTAAACCTTGCGTACCTATACCTTATGATAATGACACAGCGTTAGCCACTACAGAGAATCCTTACTTTATGTTGCACATTCTTACTGCATAAGATGCTGCATAGCATTAGAAAAGAAATCACAAAACAGTTAGCTACATCCAAAGGGAATTTTAAATAAACCAGAAGTACAACATAAGTAGGATCACGGCTATGAAACTGTAACAGCAGTCTCTGAGGTGGATGTCCAATTTGTATGAGCACCAAAAAGGAAAAACAAAGCCCTAATGTATTGATTATAAATGCAGTGCATAACTAATAGGAAATACAGAATGTAAATAAATGAGAGGTAAATGTTTTTATGTGTGCTCCAGACTTACGAACATCAGTGATGTAGGAACGCGGTCATGCTTCACGTGCTGGTACCTGTAGAGCCACAACTCCTCAGGCTGGATCTGTCTGATAAATGGATCCAAAGTCTCTGTCACCCTGAATCCGGAAAATGAGAAGCAGCTCAGGTTGTGTTCATTCATCACTCCATTAACACTCCATTAACACTGCGCTCTGATGAGTTTCCAAAAACACGCAGACCAGTCATGCAAGCGAAGGCGGCTCTGTCATGGCGTACCGAACACACTCACATTCGGGGGTTTGAATGGAGTTAACGTGCTCGTTTGCAGGTGTGTATTATTTACAGCACTCGGATAAGAACCTAAATGAATGTGGCTGGACATTCTGCTTGATTTCTCATCAATCGGGGAATTATAAAGCAAAACCATGATCCTGAGCTATCCTTACATTTACAATCACAATCTCTTCGGTCACCACCTAACGAGAGGGTTTACAGAGAATCGCTCAGAACTGCTGACTGAACACAGCTAGTGAACGATTAGCCAAATGGGTGTCAGTGGAGAATTAGACACTATGAAGGATTCACATTCACACACTTTAAATCTCCTTATTTGCACACCTTTACATACACAATGCACACACACGTTTTCAAACGTATTTATTCGTTACATGTTTACTCTTGTTTTTGTCTGTTACTGCCCATTTACTTTATGAAACGTTTATGTTATATTGTCTATTCTGTATATTTATTGTTTGTTTACACTCACAATTTCATTTCAATACACAATTAGTAATGAAATAAGTCTTAGTGAGTCTGGGCATGGTTTCCAGATCCCTGTTGTAGGTGCATAGTTCTTTCTATTATTGTGGTCTTTGAACTATAAATGAGGTAATATTTGTTTTTATCTTAAAGTTGAACTGTGTGAGGAGTGTCCTCTCATGCCATATGATTATCTATATTACTGTACGCATGGATTTGTAGCTGTGAAGTGCTCACTTCATACTTTACATATAACTCTATATGTAAGAATATGATAGCATTTTAGGGTCTTCTCTGATGTCAAGTCAGATTTATTTCTATAGCGCTTTTTACAATGGAGCATTGTCTCAAAAGCAACTGTACAATTTTAGATTATCTCCTAATATCTACGTCCAATCCCAAATTGAGCAAGCCTAGGGCGACAGTGGCAAGGAAAAACTCTCTGAGTGTTATGAGGAAGAAACCTTGGGAGGACCAAGACTCAAAAAGGAACCCAACCTCCATGGGCGGCGTAGATGATAAATCTAAGAGTGAAACTAAAGTCATGGAGTCATAGTTCGAATAAAATGTGAAATATGCACATCGGCATTAAGTAGTTCGATAGACAGAGTCACTCCAGGATCCTGAGTCTAAGCAGGAAAGTCGTTGGCGGCACTTCATCCTCAGCCAACCGGAGGAGGGAGAGAGTTACTGCCCTCTGGTGGCCTGGGTATGATGGGGCTGGAGCTGATGACGGAAGCAGCTTGAGTGAAGCTGCAGCGGATGAACATCATGTGTGGGGCTGGAACTGGCACCGGAACACAGCTCTGAGAGAAAACAGAAAATGTAATTAGTTATGGATTAAGAGCACAGTGTCCATTAACAATCACTGATGCCATGTGTAGCATGACACCCCGGCAGAATTAGCTATAGCAGCATAGCTAGAAAGAGGAGAACTGGTAGGAAACACAGCCAAGAGGGATCACATGAGACATCGGCAAGCCCACTAAGACTCGCTACAATGTCCGGCACTCTGGCTCCCGAGATAGAATAGCTAAACATGCCACACTTGGCACAGGGAACAAGCGCAGCAGAAGCCATGTTAGTACAATTAATTAAATATAAATTAAAGGTACTTAGCTTCGAGTGGTGTTGTGGGGTGCCGAGTGAAGATATGGTTCAGCCGATGGTCCAATGCAATGCTTGATTAAAACGTTGATGGAAAGTTAATACAAAACGTCACAAAAAACGAAGTCTCAGAAAAAAATAAGGTTGGAAAAGGCTGTAAAAAGTTATAAAAACACACACTACTGCAAAAGGTGAAGCTTAAAAGATGCAACTCTGGTAATTAGCTAATGGATAATTACTGCAAACACACGCCGGTATACCTGTAAAGTTACTAAATATCGATTAGTATTTAGATAAATAATCCGCCGGTAAAATAAGGAAATGATTAAGATGTTGTAAAAAGTACTATATATACACGATACAGATGCGATCGGGAATTAAAACAGTTAAAAAGTAATAAACTGCTAACAGCTACAAACAGCGTGCGCCCTGTGCAGAATCAGCACTAATGAGTTTGGGTTGCAAGATCCTCGCAATCCTCGCTTCAGTGGTCAGAGATCGACCAGTTTGGCTCAAGTCTGGCTCTGTGGTGGTGAAGAGATTAAGGTTAGCTTATTAACCAAGAGGTCCGGGGCACTGCGGGGTCCTTCATCAAGGCCCTTAACCCACAAATACTTGAATGATACCCTATTAAACTGTATCAGCTGAAAGTACAAGAATCTGCTAAATGACTCTATGTGTTTACTGTTTTAACCTGGCAACCATGGATGTTAACACTGTTGTCCAGGGGTGCATAAACTTTTGCATAACACTTTAGTTCCTGAATTTACCAGCTGTTTAAATAGGGAGACAAACAGATCTCCCCTGATGGGGGCACACTTACATGAAGATGACCAGCAGCAGCAGACGGACCAGAACCTCAGCCATGAACTCATGGTCCAAACTCTTCCTCATCTTCAGGTCAGGTGAGTCTCTGCTTCACCTGAGGAGAGAAATCCAATTACAGCTTGATTATTTATTTATATAGGTAAATAATTAATTACTGTTATTATTTATGACTGAAAAACTCCATAGTTGGGTAGAGTAATGAAGTAATTAAAGAAATGAATATATAATAAAATAATTACAAGCAATGAATACATGTTGTGTCATATTTAATTATTTATACTCACTTTAAACTTATTTCTTTCTTTATTATATCTTTATGTGGATATGTATTTATTTATGTAATTATATATTTAGTTTAGTTTTAAAAAATCAGTTTCACCTCTGCGTTCAGCCCAGGTCAGCCATCGCAAGCAGACATGATTACCTGTGACTGAGGGAGGACAGTCCATCCAAGGGATCATCCCGATGAGCTCGAATTAGCCAAAATACGAAACAGGAATGCTGTGTAACCACATATCCTCTTACACAACGTGTGTGTGTGTGTGTGTGTGTGTGTGTGTGTGTGTGTGTGTGTGTGTGGAATGCTGCATGTCCGCTTTGATCCTCCTCACACACCCAGAACAGAAACCCTTCAGTTATTTACCTTTAAACGTTAAACAGTTACCATGGAAACAAAGACCGATGCATTCTAAGCCCTGCAGGAGGAGCTAATGTGAGATCAGGATCATTTGGTGACTTGACAGCAGCCTGAATAAGTGCTGTAACGAACCTGTAAACACCTGTTAGACACCTACAACACCTCTGTAATTAGCCTGTAAAACACCTGTAACACATGGGGACACACCTGAACAGGCTCCAGACACTCCCTCAGGACTCTGACCCGCGAGCATACAATGGGATGTGGATTTCTCTCAGCTGTATTTGAGGAAATGTTTGAGACTTGGGGCATTCCTAAAAATTCTGTGACTTTCTTTAATGGCTGGTCAGGGACGCGGGGCTCCAGATCCTACTCCTGGCCGTCATAGGGTGCAAGCATGGAGGATGATTCACTGACCGGGCTCCTCTCCCTCTGACAGCCAATCGTGAACATACGATGCTGGGATTTGAACCCAGGTCGGTGGTGGGGCAGTGTATTAAACCACACTGCCACCCGGGCACCTAAATAACAATATTTACATTTTAATTGCTGGGTTCAAGTCCCAGCAAGACCCTTAATCCTTAGCCGGCTGGATTGTAGGTTGTTAGATGGTATTGCAGTATTTGGATCAGAACCTGAGCTCCAGAGGCTAGGCGGGTCCGCATATCGTCATTTGTACACACGTTCTCCATTCAGTTTTATTTATTTATTTATTTATTTATTTAAGTATTTATTTACTTATTTAGTTACTTAGTTGTTTATTTTGGTAATATATTTATTTATTGATTTCTCATTTATTTATTTACTTAAAGTATTTATTTATTTATTTATTTGGTTATTTATTTATATATTTATTTAATTTTAGGTATTTACTTAAGAATTTACTTATTGATTGACTTAAGTTGTTTACTTATTTAGGTATGTATTTATTTAACAATTTATCAATTCACTTATTTGGTTATTTATTTATTTGTTTATTTATCTATTGAGTTATTTAATTATGTAATTTATTTATTTATTGAAGTATTTATCTACTTACTTCTTTATTTATTTCAGGTATTTATTTTCATTCAATTATTTACTATCATCTGGCACACTAATACCCTTGCCCACCTCTGCAGAGACCTGGGTTCGAGTCCTGATGGTGCCACATGCAGCCGGGACTGACTGTGTCTGAGGGAGGGGAGATTAGAGTACGCATATTCCTGCGTTCTGCGTCCCCCAGCCGACCCTCACCAGGAAGAGTAGGGTTAAAATGCGTGTTTAAATACAATAGTATCAAATGAAGTATAATAATGTATATTATTTATCTACTGTACATCTCTATCTATATAAAGTCCGTCTAATACATAGAGCTAATAATCATTCGATTCATTCCAATAATGTAGTTTCATATTAAATTACTTTATAAACTGATTTACTTTTGGAAACTTTAGATAGATTGAACACGATCTTAGAAAGCAAAGACAATCGGTTAGATCAAAAATGTTCAAACACATCCGATCCGGTAGATCAAAGAGATCAATAACAGTAATCCGATAAACCCTGTTACAGATCAAAGATGATCAAAGTGATTAAATATAACCTGTAAGATCAAAGCCAGACGGTCCGTCCGGACCGGACCAGACTGAGTGCCCCACGGAGCAGAGCTACACGTCACCCTTAGCGCGCGCATCCCGACCAGCGTTAAAGCGAACCTTTGTAGGCTTTAGTACCTTTAGCATCATTAGCATTAGCATCCGATCTAACCCTGTTACCTTCTGTAGGTCCGATCAGTCCGTGTTTAGCGCGTCCTACACCGGAAGCAGCCGCTCGAGACGCGATGCGCGAGCTCCGTCATGGATGGGTGAAGCTGTCCGACCTGTCCGGGGTGTAGGATCATCTGTCCCTCCCTCTGTCTCCCTCTGCCTCTGTGTAACAGGAGAAACCCGGCCCCACAGCAGCAGGAGGAGGAACGGGAACAGCCACACACACACACGGACACACGGACACGTCACAGTGTAGCTGCGCCCCCTGCAGGCTCTCACGGGTACAGCGCTACTGGGAGCAGACTACCAGGTGACGTCACATTAAACCATGAAAATGAAAATAAACAAAGTATTCACACATCATAACACTCATAATGAAAACAACTAAAATTTCTGACAAATTATTATAAATTAATCAGTCACCATAATAAACCTGATATGTACCTCAGGTACATTTACATTACATTTACAGCATTTAGCAGACACCTTTATCCAGACTTACAATTGATACAGTCTTACAATCCAAGCAGTTGTGCTCAAGGACCCAACAATGGCAGTGGTGGGATTTGAACCATGGACCTTCTGGTCCATAGTCCAGTACCTTAACCACTAGGCTACCACAGTCCTGCGTCCCCAAGCCGACCCTCACCAGGAAGAGTAGAGTTACAATGTGTGTTTAAATACAATAGTATCAAATGAAATATAATAATGTATATTATTTATCTATTGTACATCTCTATCTATATAAAGTCCGTCTAATAAATACAGCTAATAATCATTCGATCCATTCCAATAATGTAGTTTCATATTAAATTACTTTATAAACTGATTTACTTTTGGAAACTTTAGATAGATTGAACACGATCTAAGAAAGCAAAGACAATCGGTTAGATCAAAAATGTTCAAACACATCCGATCCGGTAGATCAAAGAGATCAATAACAGTAATCCGATAAACCCTGTTACAGATCAAAGATGATCAAAGTGATAAAATATATTAAATATAACCTGTAAGACCGGATCAGACTGAGTGCCCCACGGAGCAGAGCTACACGTCACCCTTAGCGCGCGCATCCCGACCAGCGTTAAAGCGAACCTTTGTAGGCTTTAGTACCTTTAGTACCCTTGCAAGGTACAACCAATCACCCTCCAGATCACACACCAGGCTAATGGAACTGTAGTGGTTTTAAGTAGTTCTGGATACATCCAGCTGTTCTTTGAGGATTCCACTACTACATTTACATTTACATTTATGTCACTTAGCAGACGCCCTTGCAATTGATACAGTCTTACAATCTAAGCAGTTGTGGGTTAAGGGTCTTGCTCAAGGACAGCTTGGTCCATAGTCCAGTAACTTAACCACTAGGCTAGCACAGAAGCAAACTAGGAGAGGGAAACAATAAGATTTCAGTGATTTTAACTCTCGCTGTGAAGAACTTACAGTCTGTATGGCTGTGACTGGTAAGAAAAAAGGTGTTCCTGAAAAAGTGCCACTCTTGTTTGTGACTCTAATAGGGTTGCCAACCGTCCCGTATTGTCCGGGACATCACGATTTATGGGCAATTTTGATTTGTCCCGTCGGGACAGTTCCAGTCCCGTATTCCAATTCTAATTGGCCAATAACAAAACTGATACAAACTCCCGGGTGTAGTAGCTACGTTAGTGATAGACCTGTGTGTGCGCGCGCGCGCTGTGAGCGGAGTCTTATGTTGTCAAAATGAGCAGTGAACCTGTAAAGAAAAAAAGACTTTGCAACTATAAAAAAGAGCGGGAAGCCAAAAGGCCAACCGCAGTAAAGTTGGCTTGCGGTTAGCGATTCGGAGCTTTTTTCGTCTTGCATTCCGTGATAAAGTCACTTTAAACTGTGATTAATGCTACATTTGGCTCGTCCTGATTTGTGAATTCAGATGACGTCATCATCTAAAGTGAAATCATTCGTCATTACATTTTAGGGCTTTATTTTCAAAAGCTTATAACTTCTAAAGGTAACCATTAGATTCCTGACACCTGCAGTAAAGTGACCAGGCTGATTTGTGAAACTTTTCACAGTCTTAATTTGTCGTAGGGCTCCTATAAAACCGTGAGGATGGAAAACGATAACGCCGATATTTAAGCCTTAAATTAACTCCCCATAACCGTCCAAGCAGGCCGTATCCTTCCCCCAACGTCCTCTAGGCATCCGCCCGGATCCCGTACCCCTTCTCCGTTTCTGACCCCTTCCGCTCTCACTTTGTTCTCCCGGCAGTGCTTTCACCTACTGTGTCGTATGTGTCCGGCCCTTTTGCTTTGTGCCAGTTCCCCCTTAACTTTGTCGCATCATTGTTTTTTTTGTCATGCTCTTATTCTTACTTTTCGGCCCATTGTTGTTCCACCTTTAGCTTTCCTTTGCTAATCCCCTTTCTTCTGATGTTCATTTATTCTCTTTATAACGCGACACCCCTCACACTTCGCATGTGTTGAGCTACCTGACACACTCCACCCTTTCCCTCTTCCCCTGTCTTCTTACCTTTATACTCTTCCTATTATTCCGGTGTCACCCCCTGTCGAAGCAGGACTGTCCGCTCACATTGATTTTGCCCCAGTTTCACGCCCAGTACCCCACATCCTATGTTAAACCCTAGCTTTTTTGGTCCACGTGGAGATACCCTCACCTGATTTGTCTTTGTATCTTTTTCGGCCCTCTTTCCGCTTTGTGCCCGCTTTCCCCCCTCATTTTTGACCAAACACACACCCTGTTAGTTCTATAACAGCACACTCCTTTTCTCCCCATAAATTCCTCACCTCGAGACTATTATTTTATTTATTAAGTATTTATAAATATTAATATACAAATAATATTACACACCTGGGGAAGTTCCCTGATTGGGGTGTTGAATAAGTTGGCAACCCTTTAGACTCTACACTGCATACCGAAGGTGACGGTCATCAGGCACCACCCGGCCTACGAGTCCCTGAACCCCCCCCTCAATCCGACCTGAAGAGCGAGCAGAAATTGGTTGGTAACCACGAACCATCACACCTTGACCTCAAACAAAACCCCTTTGTGAAGGAAGAGAAATCCGGGAGAAGGAGAAATCTTCCAATCTGGTGTTTACCAGCGTTTTGGTTTATTTGTCTTGCCACCAACCGATCAAAACACGATTGATGGCTGGAATTAAAACAAAAGGGGCGCCTACAGAGAAATAAATCACGGGAAATGATCACCATGATGTTCACCTCGAGTCCACCCCCCCTTCCTTGAACCACTGAACAACAAATTGTGGGCATAGCAGGGCCTGCAAGGAGAAAGGTCACTGAGCTCTCCAAAAGGAACATTGCTGCTGGTCTGCAGTTTGCTAAAGATCACAAGTGGGAGAAGCAGAAGGGCTATTGGAAGAAAGAATGTTTCTCCTTCGGGACAAGATGAGACCAAAATAGAAACGTTTTGGGTTTTTTGTAAAAGAAAAGCAGTATGTTTGGGAAAGGAAAACACTGCATTCCAGCATAAGAACCTTCCCATTCTGGTGAAACCCCCACGGGTGGCGGACCTCCTGGTTTGGTTGGTATCATTGTTGGGCCTGTTTGCTGCATATGGGCGAGGGTCCGAGGCCATCATTGATGGGACAATGAATTCTGAATGTATTTCAGAGAATTTTAAAGGAAATGTACCAGGACATCTGTCCATCAACTGAATCTCAAAGAGAAGGTGGTCACGCAGCAAGGGACACCGAAACATAAGCACACAGCACGTTCTACCAAAAGATGTGACAGAAGAAGAAAGTTCATTGTTATGGAATGGCCCAAGTCAAGCCTGACCTTAATCAATGGAAATGAGTGGAAGGACCTGAGGGCAAGCAGCTAATGTGAGGAAACCACCAACATCCCCCCCAGAGCTGAAAGCTGTTCTGTACGGAGCAGCGAATGGGCTCTAAAATTCTCAAGCGGTGTGCAGGACTGAATCATCAGCTACAGGGAAACGTTTAGCTGCAGTGTATTGAGCACAGGGGGGGGTCACACCAGATAATGAAAGCAAAGGGTCACATACTTGTGCCATCACTAGAAGGTAACATGGATAATTTCCCTCAATAAAATTAAAAAAATGGACCAAGTATAATATTTTGTTCATTTGTTTAACTGGGTTCTATTTATCTACTTTTAGGACTTGTGTGAAAATCTGATGAGGTTTTAGATCATATTTATTCTGAAATATAGAAAATTCTAAAGGGTTCACAAACCTTCAAGCACCACTGTATACAACATCTCGGCTGTAAGCAGGTCAGGTTTCTTTTTGAGGCTTAATCCTAACAAGGTTTCTTCCTTATAACATTTAGAGAGTTTTCCTTGCCACTGTCGCCCAAGGGTTGCTTGTTTGATCGTAACAACTCTGAAATGTACATTGTTTAATAGTTTTTGTAACCTAAGCAAAACTGTTCCCTGATTTCATTACTCCCTAATTGAGGCTGGGCCATTAGTCCATGTACATATCAGTAGAGCTGTCCTAAAACCTTTGACCTTTAGTCACTGTATTTTGGTACAGTATGATAAATAAGAGCAGAAACTGAACATTCAGTAGAGTTTTATTGAAGTCGAACCAGGCAAGTCTGAGAGCGAGTAAATCTGTGGAATGTCGTTTTCTCCGAATAAATTAGGAATTCTGAAGAAAAAACATCTCAAAAGTTGGTCAAATAAAAAAAGTACAGTAAAGGAAAGTTACAAAAATGTGCCTATACGTTCACAAACATTCAGTAATTCAGTTTTACAGGCATTGTTTCGACACTACAATAGAATCATGAGATGAGCTTTAAACCTTCTAACTATGTACAGCTCCCAAGCGTCCTAACAGCACGCTTCCACCGCAGGAACCGGCACCCTAACGCAGGAACCTGCACCGTAACACAGGAAACTCCACACTGTAACGCAGGAACCCATAGGAATCTGCACCATAACACAAGAACCCACAAGAACCCACACCATAATGCAGGAACCTGCACTGCACCGCATCGCAATACAGGAACCTGTACTGTAACGCAGGAACCAGCACCGCATCGCACCGCAGGAACCCACAGGAACCCTCACCGTACTGCAGGAACCAGCACAGCACGGCAATGCGTCACAACACTGCCCTGCAGGAACCCACGCCGTAACCAAGGAACCCACAGGAACCCACAGGAACCCACACCGCCCCACAACATTGGTTGGGTTTTAGGTTCTGAATGAGCTGGAGTGTACGGTGAGCGATACACACGGTGAGCTTTAACATTAACACTGCAGATTAGAACACGACACAGTCTTCAGTCTCGAAAGCAGTGTGAGATCAGAACGTCCAGCACTGGGCCTCCTGAGAGCCTCCCGAGGGCCACCGGACCGAGCCAGGCCACAGGAGCAACACAAAGGACAGAGAACAGAGAGGCACCACCATGCACAAGGTGACTGATGAACACTTTAAATCACATCGTAGTAAAAAAACATGAGTACAGTGCACTAACACTTTATAAGAGGTAATACAAAAACAATGTCTGATATGGCAACAAACATCAAGAACAATAATAATAATAATAATAATAATAATGATACAGAGTCTAACTATAATAGGGGAGAGGAGAGGCATTGGATTAACAAAATAATGCATCAGTCAGTTCACCGAAAGAAATAAAAACAAAAAATATATAAAAATACAAATGGATACAAATGCATTTCATATGGAGATCCAAAAAACCCAATCTGTTACGATTAAAGTGGTGATCATCTGAAACAAAAACCCCCCCCCAAAGTGCTCATTAAAAACCGTCTGTTATTTGATCCAGAAACCTGTTTGCACACAAAAAAAAAACCTCACCCAGCATGATCTGCAAACAAACAACAACAGGGTATGATAGAACCAGGGGATTAAAGAAAGAAATAAAACATAAAAACGAGTATTAAAATCAAATTTAAACAGGAAAAAGAAATATTAAAGAAACACAAATAAAAAAATAAAAAAATAAAACAAGAAATCTAAAACATAATAAAGCAAAAAAAAGCAAAAGAGATTATGGTTATATATGTTATAATGAGAAAAAAGTAAACATGGAACAAAGAAAAGATGGAAGGAATTGAAAAATAATTTAGGAATATAAAAAGAGCATTAAAAGTAAAACAATAGAAGACATGAAGATGGAAGGAAACAATAGCAAAATAATATAGGAATAAAAAGAACAATAAAAGTTAAATAATAAAAGAAATGAAGAAAAGATGGAAGGAAGGAAGAGCAAATAATTTTGGAATTAAAAAAGAACATTAAAAGTAAATTAACAAAATAAATAAAGAGAACATGAAGGTTAAAAAAAATAATTTAGGAATAAAAAAACACAATAAAAGTAAAATAATAAAAGCAATTAAGGCAAAGGAAAAAGATAAAGAAAAGGCACATTGAAATATAAAGATTCTATTCAGTATTAATCTTATCAAGAGAAAAGAATAAAAGTAGTATTAAAAATACCAAAAGCAAACCAAAACAAATAAGGAAGGCTAAAGGGTCAAAGGTGACACAATTAAAAAAAAAACAAAGAACACACACACACACACACACACACACACACACACACACACACACATATATATATATATATATATATATATATATATATATATATAATAAAAAAAGACAAAAAGAGAAACTACTTAAAGAAAAGGTTCAGTTATGAGTAACGTGATTTGTGGTAAAAATAAAAACAAAAAATAAAGAAATAAAATAAAAAGTACAAAATAAAAAGTATATGACTGTAATGAAGGCTCTGATTGGTCGGCTGTTGTGATGGGGGTTATGATGTCATAATCGTTATAATTATAATGTAAGGTTTAATCTGATGTTTATAAAATGGAATGTGCATCGAAAAATAAGAGACCAGAATTCAGAATAAGAGTCCTGTCATTCAGGGTGTTCAAATATAATAACAATAATAATAATAATGATTTTGTTTACAGAACCAGGTTTCTACAATCAGCCCAAAGTGCATGAGGACTTGAACTGAGCTCCAAAATTCAAGCTTAAATTACCCAAACACTGGGGAATGGAAACATTTTGGCAGTAAAACTCGTAAATCAAAACACACACACACAGACACACACACAACCCCCCCCATCAAAGACACACACAGACACACACAGACACAAAGGCAAACGAGAGAGTGTAAACAACACAGCAGGGACAGAGGGAATAAAGCAATAATGCAGGGTTAATCGAGTGGCTTCTGAACCTCTGACCATGGAACGTCATGCTGCTGAGCTGGTCCAAATATGGCGGGAGAGTTTAATAATCCTAACCTTAGATCAGTAGGGTGTTACACTAACCTGGGATTAGAGTTAATTAAGTTTAATTACAATGGTCCTATAATCAGGATTATAGCACATTCAAACTCATCCTCCAGCTCCAGGAAGCAGCAGCTCAGCCAGAAATCACACCAAACCTCCATCACATCAAACCATGATTAAACCATAATTAAGAGTAACTCAGAGCTCTAACCCCGCCTTTATCCAGCTCAGGGACGCTCAGGGACATTTATAACCGAGTCACTCATAAGAGATTTGTTTATAAGAGTATCGTTTATAATTTGTCAATTGTAACTGAATCACTCATAGTACAATCTCTTGTAAGAGAATCATTTATGCGAGACTCATCTGAATCATAACTGAATCATCTCGGACAGAATTACTTGAGGCTATCATTTATAATCACTTAGAAGAGAATTATCATTGCTAGAATAATTTATAATTGAATCTTTTATGATCAAATCATTCATATTGAATCATGTATGTGATAATTTTAAAAATGGAATAATTCATAACAATCAACTTTGAGAGAATTATTTATAACTGAATCGCTTCGAGAGAATTGTTTATAGCAGAATCATCTATGCAAGAATCATTTATAAGAGTATTGTTTATAACTGAATCATTTATATATTGAATTGTTTATGGGAGAATTTTTATAATGGAAATTATAACTGATTTACTTTGCTTAAAATAGAATTGTTCAAGTGAGAATCATTTATAACTGAATTGCTTATGGGAGAATTGTGTATAGCGGAATCATATATAACCGAATCATTATGAAGGAATCATTTATAAGAGAACTGTAAATGCGAGAATCAATTAAAACTGAATCATCTGAGAGAATTTATAACTGAATCGAGTATAAGAGAATCATACACACGTGGACAAAATTGTTGGTACCTCTCAGTTAATGAAAGACAAACCCACAATGGTAACACAAATAACTTTAATCTGACAAAAGTAATAATAAATACAAAGTCTATGAAAATGAACAAATGAAAGTCAGACATTGCTTCTCAACCATGCTTCAACAGAATTATTAAAAAAATAAACTCATGAAACAGGCCTGGACAGAAATGATGGTACCCCTGAAAAATGTGACCAAAGGGACATGGTAAATCAAGGTGTGTTCACTAATTAGCCTCACAGGTGTCAACAATCCTGTAATCAGTCAGTGGGCCTATATATAGGGCTTCAGGTCGTCACTGTGCTGTTTGGTGACAAGGTGTGTACCACACTCACCATGGACCAGAGGAAGCAAAGGAAAGAGCTGTCTCAGGACATTAGAAAGGAAATTATAGAGAAGCATGTTAAGGGAAAGGTTATAAGACCATCTCCAAGCAGCTTGATGCTCCTGTGACTACAGTTGCATATATTATTCAGAAATGTAAGACCCATGGGACTGTAGCCAACCTCCCTGGATGTGGAAAATTGATGACAAATCAAAGAGACGGATAATACGAATGGTAACAAAAGAGCCAAGAGTGGTCTTGCAACAGGATAATGACCCAAAACACACATCTAAAAACAGCCAAGAATGGCTAAGAGGAAACACTGGACTATTCTGAAGTGGCCTTCTATGAGCCCTGACCTAAATCCTATGGAGCATCTTTGGAAGGAGCTGAAACATGCCGTCTGGCAAAGGCTCCCTTCAAACCTGAGACAACTGGAGCAGTTTGCTCATGAGGAGTGGGTCAGAATACCTGCTGAGAGGTGCAGAAGTCTCACTGACAGACACAGGAATCATTTGATTGAACAAAATATTAAGTTAAGGGTACCATCATTTCTGTCCAGGCCTGTGTCATGAGTTTATTTTTTTAAACAATTCTGTTGAAGCATGGCTGAAAAGTAATGTCTGACTTTCATTTGTTCATTTTCATAGACTTTGTATTTATTATTACTTTTGTCAGATTATTTCTGTTACCATTGTGGGTTTTTCTTTAATTAACTGAGGGGTACCAACAATTTTGTCCACATGTGTAAATGCAAGAATCATTTATTTCTCAATCATCTCTGAGAGAATCATTCATAAGGGAATTGTATATGCAAGAATCATGTAAATCTTTTATAACGGAATCATTTAGAACCGAATCGTTTATAACTGAGTCATCTATAGCTTATTTGTTGATGAGAGAATTGTTTATATAATAAAGTGAACCGAACTCAGCTCAGGAACGTCATGTAGGATTCTGGCTGAACTGCTGGGTTAAGGGTGGGTGCAAGAGTGTGTGTGTGTGTGTGTGTGTGTGTGTGTGTGTGTGTATATATTCCATGTGATTAGGATACCTTATAGGAGTCACTATTTTACTCTAGCGATCGGAAGGTGGATTTATTTCTAGAGACGACTGGGATGAGTACGAATATAAAAATCACAAGAACGATAAAAAACGAACAGTTACTGACTGATCAGAGAGGATACAGATGAGGGCGGCAGTGTAGAGGGTTCGAGTAACACTGATCCTGATGAAGGTAGTAAGTGCTAATGATGGAGGAGTGACGATGAGGAAGAGTTTTTTACATAATACGATGACGTTAAGAATAGTTTTATCAAACTCACTAATACTAACGAACAGTACTGTACACCGTGAGTGGATGTAAACGTACTCATAAATATATTCGTGATATATATCTTACAAAGGCGGGGCTACGGAGGGGCGTGGCATAACCCACGCCGTGCCTTACCACAGACCTGTAGTGGAGTGAAGGATGTGACCTACGAGTTTTAGGAATCGTTCGTATTTACACTGAGGTACGTTGACGTGATGTCATGTCATGTGATGTAATAATGTGAGTACCGCCCGAGCGCCCGAGTACCCGAGCGCCCAAGCGCCGATACAAACTAAACACCGATAAAATAACGACGGCGGGCGAGCGTGATCCTAACAGCCGCCCACCGCGCACCGTGGCTCAGAAATGATCTGGAATGGACCGGGATGAGTTTGGTTAGTGCAGCAGCGCCCCCTAGCTGCTGTCGTTTGGGAGATCCAGTCCTTCTAGGTTCAGTCTAAGAGGTGAAGCTCAGTCACTCGGCCGCCCCTCCCTCAGCCTCAGCCTCGTCCTCTCCCTCCATCTCTGCCTCCCCATCCTCCCCTTCCTCATGCCCGCACTCGGGCTCCTTCTTCACCCGCCGGGTGCTCGGGAGGCTCGGGGCACGTTCGGGATCGTGTTTAGGGCAGCAGGGCAGGTTCTCCTGCGCAGAGTGCACCAGCTGACCCACTTCGTGTTCCACGCAGAAGGAAGCCGGGCAAAAGTGGCAGAAGGCTGAGGCAGGACGCTGGCACACGCTGCACTGGTGCCATGGGCATTCCCAGCGACCTGCATGTACACACACACATACACACGTTTACAAAATAAATAACAAAATAATAACAAGTTCACTGAATCACTGAGCCACTGTGAGTCGTGGTATATGGATCACTGAATCACTGTGTATCATGGTATATGGATCACTGAATCACTGAGTCCTGGTATATAGATCACTGAATATGTAATCATGCAGATATCACGCATGGTTTCTGTATCCACATCAATAACGTCGTTGCGTTCTTTGAACACCAGAGGGCGCAACCATCATATACAACATATCTTTCTCATTATGGCGTAAAGGTATAAGAATCACTGAGTGACTGATTCACTGTGAGTCATGGTATATGGATCACTGAATCACTGATTCAGTGAGTCATGGTATATGGATCACTAAATCACTGAATCAGTAAGTCATGGTATATGGATCACTGATCCACTAAGTCAGGGTATATGGATCACTGAGTCACTGAATCAGTGAGTCATTTTGTGAGTGGTTTAATCTAGAATTTACAAATGAGTCTGAGTGAGAAGCAGAAAATAACTAAAATCGGGCAACAACTGAGTCCATGACAAAATCAGTTAGTGACTGAAAGTGTCAGCAACAAGTTTAATAAATAAATCATTTGTGTGAGTCTGCGTACAGGTGAGTGAGTCAGAGAGTTGATTGGTGTTTAACTCAGTAACAGATCAGTAATGGAGCCAGTAAATCATTTGCAAATCTTCAGTTGAATCATTGTGTGAATCAAGTAAGTAATCAACTGACTGGGTGAGACTGACTCCTTCATCTACACTGATCTAATGTTAAAATAACAAGCGTTATTGCAAGAGGGGTGAAGCTTAATCTGAGGGGCGTACCACAGGGGGGCGTGGCCAGGTTGAGGCAGAGCAGGTGATAGGCTCGGGGACAGTCCTTCCTGTCACACATGACGAGCTCTCCGCTTTCACCGCAGCAGTAACAGTAATAATCATGAGTACGAATCTCTGACTTCAGCTTTCTCTTCTTCATCTTCATCCTCGAGTTCCTCACCTTCTCCTCCCTCTCTAACACCACCGCACTCTGAACACACACACACACACAAAGGGCAAAAGACACAAGCATGAAACATAGAAAGTAGGGGTGTGACAATGCACTGTGACATGATGTAATCATGCAGATATCACGTGTGTTTTCTGTATGCACATCTAATAACATCGTTGTGTTCTTTGAACACCAGAGGGCGCAACCATCATATACGACATATCTTTCTCATTATGGCGTAATGGGTTCATGGAAACCGAAGTGAATGGGCTCTTCCACATTCTCCTTAGTGCTGCTCTGGCCTTTCCGGTTTCCCACTACACTTGCAATGAGCCACCAAAGAGCCTTTAAGTGCTCATAGCTTGGGAATCTGTTGGCAAATGTATTACATTAACAGCAAGTTGGTTATCTAATTGTCGGTGCTTTGCATCTGTCGTGGTGTTTACTACAGTAATACCTCGAAATTCGCGGGGGTTACGTTCCTAGACCCTCCTTAGTTCCCACCCTAGTCCCAGAACCCCCCTTTGCGAATTTTGGACGGACAACTACCAAAGGCCTATGAATACCTATCTTCATATGTTAAACCCTAAATATGTCCCCAAAACACTTCAAGTTCATTTAAATATTGATTTGGATACAGCAGCGTCAGTGCGAGTCCCTACAAACGTAAATAGCCTCCTAATGCAAATGGTCGTTATGTTTGTATTTTATATTAGCATTAGAAATATGATAATATATGCAGTATAATTAGATACAATAAGTAGAACATTAGTGTTACAGTATTAGAAATTATATACAGGTATCAGTCTCGATCAGTTGATGCTGGAAACGTAAACAAAGCAAATGGCGCATGAACTCTATTCCATAATCCGATAGTAATATAATATGATAATAATACATGCAGTATTATGGGATACAGTAAGTAAAACATTATTTTCATGAAATCATCTCTGTTTATTGTTATTCTTAACAAATTAACACCAAAAAAAAAATCTACGGATTACATCTGCTGGACCCGCAAAGTGTGAGGTTCCAAGAAAATAAAATCTTCCACTTCACGGGACAGATCTTCGTTTTCTGTGTAAGACATGTCCAGAGAGAACGGCTCAGGGACAGCACAGTGGTCATGATCTTCAGCCGGTCTTTCCCTGCGCCACAGTGTCTGAATGCCGTAGTAGGCACTGCACATTTTGCCAGTCTTCTCCAACCTTCTGGTGTACCGTATTTTTCGGACCATAAGGAGCACTTAAAATCCTTTAATTTTCTCAAAAATCGACAGTGCGCCTTTAAATGCGGTGCGTCTAATGTATGAATTAATTCTGGTTGAGCCTTCTGACCTAGAACCGATTGTAGATGGTACACGGCGCTCATAAATCTGTCAAAATGTTTTAGCACGGTCTTGGTAGGTTACGAAGCTTACGGCCACCGTAGTCAGGAAACATCGCTGAGTAATACGGTCTGTGCTTCAGCATTAGGGTGTGTGCATTCATTCATTTATTTTCGAAGCAGATTTCAAACTCAACGCTATCAGTCACGCAGTACAACATGGACATAGAGCAGCTGCAAGAGAATTCAACATTAACGAATCAATGGTACGGAAGTGGAGGAAGCAAGAAGACGCCCTGCGCCAGGTAAAGACCAAACTGAGCTTTCGAGGGAACTTAAGAGTTTTGTTTCATTTAATGCGTCTTATAACCCGGTGCGCTTCATGTATGAGAATATACCCGTTAGCAGCCGATCGTTGATATTGCGTCTTATAATCCTGTGCGCTTTATGGTCCGAAAAATACGGTATTCGTTTCAACCAAGTGGTCTGGTATGAAATGGCGGAAAAATGTGTCCCGACGGATGTTTATTAGCCGCTGTCTCCTGAGGTCCATCTGGGCTGGGAAACCGGTTCTGAAACAGGTGAAAACCTGTCCAGCAGGAGCCAGCTCTGCACTTCAGGATTGTTTTGAGCACACTGACTGGAACATGTTTAGGGAAGCTTTACATTAGCTTGGAGGAGTACACCTCATCAGTGACCAGCTACATCAGCAAGTGCACAGATGATGTCACCATCTCCAAAAAACTCAACACATGACCGAACCAAAAGCCGTGGATGACTGCAGAGGTGCGCACACTGCTGAGACCTGAGAGCCCCAGACTCTGCCTTCAAA
Organism: Ancistrus triradiatus; assembly: GCA_025084515.1. Classification (NCBI taxonomy): domain Eukaryota; kingdom Metazoa; phylum Chordata; class Actinopteri; order Siluriformes; family Loricariidae; genus Ancistrus; species Ancistrus triradiatus. The sequence goes on along the minus strand of JAJAGP010000762.1, from coordinate 151,074 downwards.
GCTGGTGACAAGGAGGCCCTGAGAACAGCAAGAGCCAAACTTTCCAGGGCGATGAGAGAGGCAAAGCGTGCACACAGCAAGAGCATCCACGAGAACTTCAGACACAGCAGTGACACACGGCGCATGTGGCAGGGCATCCAGGCCATCACCAACTACAGAACTACACCACCAGTCTGTAGTCTGTCTAATGTTTATGCAAGAAAAAACAGATGCAATTTTTAACGTAGCAGGATCTTCACACCAAGTGGGTAAACATTTTACGTAGCGTCTTGGTCCGTCAGTTTCGGACTCGGTGTGAAGGACGGCGTTAATGCACACGTGTTCTTTTTCAAAACTTGACGTGTGTTTTTTTCGTCTGTAAAAATCAGACTTGGTGTGAAAAGCCCTTTAGTAGGGACTGTGGTAGCCTAGCGGTTAAGGTACTTGACTCTGGCCTATAAGGTCCAGGGTTCAAATCCCACCTCTGCCAAGCTGTCACTGTTGGGTTCTTGAGCAAGGCCCTTAACCCACAATTGCTTGGATTGTAAGACTGTATCAATTGTAAGTCGCTCTGGATAAGGGCGTCTGCTAAATGCTGTAAATGTAAGTGTAAATGGTAATATTATATGTTGTGTGCCATCACCCCTGGCATCGGTTTTGCAGATGTTGCACGATGTATTCAAACTTGTTGGTGCACGTGTCGCAAAATTAAAGTGAATGGATTGGTCCTACGATTGGCTTAATTTTCCAATACCTGATCCAGCTAATATCGGATCAAAAACTGATCCTAATATTGGATTGGTGCATCCATACCCTGAAGTAGGAACTAAAAAAGCCCCTGTACAGTGTGTTATAGAACTACAATTGTCCCCAGTTCCTGCAGTGTGATTAGGAGTGGGCAATGTTGTAAAAATATTATATCACAATATATAAAGACATTTTCATGATACACTATATTTATCACAATACATGTAATTGCAGACAAAATGCATCAGTAGCGACAGATTCTTAAAAACTACTATTCAAATATTATTTCATATTTAGTAAAGTGACATTTATTAAAAATTAGGGACTAATTACTCTTTATAACGAAACACACAGTTAGACAGTGTTCTTTGAGCACTAAATATATCCTTGATATATTAGAAAATCATATCGTCTGTCACGATAACTAAATGTATCACGATACAATCAAATATCGTCATATCGCCCAGTCCTAGGTCTGACGGGTTTTTGTTTTTCACACTGCAATAAAAGAAAGAAACAAAAGTATGAGGAAAGTATGTGTGTGTGTGTGTATGTGTGTGTGTATGTGGGAGTGTGTGTGAGTGTGTATGTGGGAGTGTGTGTGTGTGTGTGTGTGTGTGTGTGAGTGTGTATGTGGGAGTGTGTGTGTGAGTGTGTGTGTGTGGGAGTGTGTGCGTGTGTGTGTGTATGTGGGAGTGTGTGTGTGTGTGTGTGTGTGAGTGTGAGTGTGTGTATATGTGTGTGTGTGTATGTGTGTGAGTGTGTGTGTGTGTGTGAGTGTGTGTATTTGTGGTTTTTTGTTAGTGTTGTTTATTGTCTTTATTGTGTTTTTGTTGTTTGTGTATTGTGTGTGTTTTTCTTTATGTTTTGTGTGTTTTAGTGTTTTTGTTTTCTTTTTTTTTTGTGTTTTCTTGTGTGTATGTTTTTGAGTGTTTGTTTGTTTGACGTGTTTGTTCGCTTTTTTATGTGGTCGTTTGTGTGTGTTTGAGAGTGTCCTGTGTGAGTTGGTGTATGGTTTGTGTTGAGTGTGTATGTGTCGGTTTGTGTGTGAGTGTTAGATTGTGTGTGATGGGTGTCATGTGGTGTGAGTGGTTTGTGTGCTGTGGTTTGTTTGTTGTTTGTTTTTGTGTGTGTGTGCGTGTGTGGTATATGTGTGAGTGTTGTAAAGTTTGGTGTGCA
>JAJAGP010000762.1:69169-144169 GCA_025084515.1 Ancistrus triradiatus | reverse complement strand
TGTCTTCCAACGGTTCATTAATGACGTGCTCCGGGAGGCCCTGGATCGATACGTGTTCGTCTACCTCGACAATATTCTCATCTTCAGTCGAACACTCGAGGAACCGGGTTTTGCAGTTACTCCTGGAATACCGACTATACGTTAAGCTTGAAAAGTCGGTTTTCCACACTTCCTAGGTGGCCTTCTTGGGGTTCATTGTTTCTCGGGGGTCGCTGCAAATGGACCCGGTCAAGATTCAGGCCGTGGCCGACTGGCCCCAACCCACCTCTCTCCGGCTGGTCCAGCGGTTCCTGGGGTTTGCGAACTTTTTCCGGCGCTTCGTGAGGGATTTCGGAACTCTTGCTGCCCCTCTGATTGCCTTCACACGCAAGACCCCGGGCCCTTTCCGCTGGACTCCGGAGGCTGACCGAGCATTCCAGACTATCAAAGACCGGCTCATTAATCCCCCAGTTCTCAGGTTTCCCAATCCTGAGGAACCGTTTATCGTCGAGGTGGACGTGTCCGATATCGGCGTGGGGGCTGTCCTTTCTCAACGCACCGGGCCGGACCATAAGCTCCACCCGTGCGCTTACTTCTCGCGACGCCTATCCTCCGCCGAGCGCAACTACCCCATTGGGAACTTTTGGCCATGAAGCTGGCGCTTGAGGAGTGGCGGCACTGGCTGGAAGGTGCCAAAACTCCGTTCCTAATATGGACGGACCATAAGAACCTGGCGTATATCCAGCAGGCCAAAAGGCTTAATGCCTGCCAGGCCTGTTGGTCGCTGTTCTTCGCCAGGTTCGATTTTACGGTCACCTTCTGGCCGGGCTCCAAGAACGTCAAGCCCGAAGCCTTATCTAGGCAGTGGGATCATTCGGACTCCACCCCCGTCCAAGATCCCATACTCCCGGCCCCTCGGGTAGTCGCGGCCCTCACCTGGGCCATCGACGATATGGTCACCAAGGCCCTTCATCGCGAACCTGATCCCGGTAACGGTCCCCCGGGTCGCAGGTTCGTTCCTGCCTCCGCTCGCCCCCGAGTGATGCGCTGGGCGCACGAGGCATCGTTCGCGGCGTACCCTGGCCGCACGGCCACCTACAAGCTACTCCGGCAGAGTTTCTGGTGGCCTCGCATGGAGGACGATATCAGGCAGTTTGTGGTCTCCTGCGGGGTTTGTGCCCGCAACAAAACCCCCTGGAGGCCCCCTGGCCTTCTTTAGCCTCTTCCCATCCCCGTGGTCGCACATCTCCCTGGACTTCGTCACAGGCTTGCCCCCATCTAAGGGCAATACGGTCATCATCGTGGTGGTTGACCGATTTTCTAAGGGGTGCAAGTTCGTGGCGTTGCCCAAATTGCCCTCTGCCAGGGAGACGGCGGACCTCATCCGCCTGCACGTTGTGCGGGTTCACAGGTTTCCCCGGGACCTGCTGTCTGATCGTGGCCTCCACTTTGTCAGCTGCTTTTGGACAGCTTTCTGCTGCTTGGTAGGGGCCATGGACAGCCTCTCCTCAGGGTCCCACCTGGAGTCTAATGGCCAGACTGAACGGGTGAACCAGGATCTGGCACGCATGCTCCAATGTCTGACCGCGGGTAACCCCTCCACGTGGACGGAGCACCTGCCGTGGGCTGAACTTGCCCATAACACCCTGTGGCATTCGGCCCTCGGTATGTCCCCATTCAAGTGCCAGTTCGGCTTCCAGCCCCCCCTCTTCCCTCGCCAGGAGGCGGACGTGGGGGTTCCCTCAGCTGGACAATTCGTCCGCCGGTGTCGGCAGTCCTGGCTCAAGGCTCGGGCAGCCCTTACAAATAGCGCGGAGTCCATGCACCGACAGGCTGATCGCAAACGCAGGCCCGCTCCCTCCTATCGCCCGGGACAACGCGTCTGGCTATCCGCTCGGGATCTCCCCTTTAAGGGATCCTCGGGTAAGCTGGCTCCTAAATACGTGGGGCCCTTCAAGGTACTCTGCATGGTCAACCCAGTCAGTTATCGGCTGGACTTACCCGCCTCTATGAAGATCCACCCCACGTTCCACACTTCCCAGCTCAAGCCCTACCTTTGCCAGACCCGGGTCCCAGTCAGGCCTCGTCCTCCTCCCCGGGTTGTCCAGGGATCTCCGGCCTATACGGTCTGTCGGTTACTGGACTCCCGCCGGGTTCAGGGGAGCACTCAGTACTTGGTGGACTGGGAGGGTCGCGGGCAGGAGGAACGGTCGTGGGTCCCAGCGCATCATGTTCTGGACCGGGCCCTCATCCGTGACTTCCAGAGGCGCCGTTCCGCCGACTTGGGGCCGTCGGGGGCCGCCCCTGGGGGGGTACTATCAGAGGGCACATTCCCGCCGCTAGGGGCCGCCGCGGGGCCGCTAAAAGTCACGGCTGGCCCCCTATAAAAAGAGCGTCCTAAGCGCCAGCCTACGGTGCACTATCAGCTCTTATACGTCGCTTTCGGAGAGTTTTGTATGGCGTTACCCTCCGGCTTTGCCGATTAAGGAAAGTGGTGGCCCCGTCTCGCAAAGGAGGCGGGATCCCGTAAAAAGTCTAAAGACTTGAGGTAACCGTCAGGGCCGTAGTTTGGTAGGTGAGGAAAAGTCCGGTAACACCATAACCTCCTTTTTCCGCTCCCTGAGGCACCCGCGGCCTTCGCTCGCTTCGGCCGTCTCTGTTGTAGACGCCGGTAGCTCCGTTCTCCTGTCGGTTGGGCTCCGGCATCCTTCCAACGCTTGCTGTATCCCGGGACGAGTATTTCCTCTCTCCCCCCAGGGCTCTATCGTCTTTACTCCGCGTTCGAAAGATGCGCTGCTCGCTCCGGCCACGCTTGGCCCGAGAGACCCCCTGCACATGCGCAGTCGAGCACTCCGGCCACACACACACAGCGCTTCTGCCACACACGCAGAGCGCTGCTCCTACGCACACACATAGCGCTCCTGCCACACGCGCAGAGCGCTGCTCCTACGCACACACATAGTGCTCTAGCCACACACGCTGAGCGCTGATCCTATGCACACACATAGTGCTTGTTCATTCTCAGAGCGCCGTTTGCGCGCCTTCTTCCCCTCTTGCTCGATATAGAGCCTTAACGGGTTATTTCCCGTTCGTTTCTTTTCACGTTCCTCTCTACGTTGAAGTTTATTATAACCCCTTTTGTTTGAGTTCGCCTGGAAGCTTATAGCCTTTTCTGTTCGTGTCTGTTCACAGAATCTGTGGCGCAGTGGTAACGTCCCCACCCCCGGAGACTGTGACTCTGGTTTCGAATCCTGTTGCTGACTGTCTTCAGCAGCTCTCACACACACCCGGGGGTCTACCCTTTATTTCCTTCCCTTTTTCCGCCTTTTTTTGTGCAGAGCCTCCCTGCACTTGGGTCCGTTATCCCCTTTCTTTTTCGGTGTGCCCCCTGGCCCCCCGTAACAATATTGGGTTTTAATTAAGCAATAATACATGAGTGCCTACAACCGCAGTACACCCAGTACAAATTCTCATTTCATAGAGTGTACCTGGAGTGTATAATTGTGGTTATCACTTCCATTATCCCCGATTACTGTTAGATTTTAGGATTTAAGATTTATCATTATTGTTTGAGCTACAACGGTTCCATTCTATGGTTCCGCCGCTGCTAAAACATCATCATCATCATCATCATCATCATCAGACCATGGGCTTCAGTTCTAACAGAGGAACAGGATTTATCAATAACTGTTTATTATACAGGAAATGAACACAAATATATCGACTGATCAGCTTTGATTTATTAAAAAAGAAAGTTCATTTCCATTCAGTAAGTAAAATGGGTCTGATTTCTAAGGCAGGCTGTTACTAAGATCCACTATTCTACCAGCAAAAGCCAATGAGAGGGAGATCCCGGTGTTAGAACCAAAGCACAGCATCAACGGTATCATTTAAATTCCTCCATTAGAGATCATAAATTAATTAGATGAAGCTAAAACGAAGAAAGAAATAAAGAAAGAAAGAAATCCATACCTGCCTGACTGTTATAATTTCATTTTTTTCTTAGCTGAAGCTCTTAATGTGAATGCTCCGAGTCAGAAATGTTCAAGTCAGAGTTCTAGATCATTAGCAGCTGGTCAGGTTAATCAGAGCTGGGCTTAACAGCTGGACTTGAAGCTGCTGATGCTGTATAACTCTCCCGTAACATTTCTGACTGATCCGTCAAATCAAATCCAGCTAGAAGCTGATTCATCCTTTTTGGTGATGGTGCCCACCTGTAGTTGCCCAGTTTGACCCAGACGATGTGTTTGTATCGAGGTTTCTTTCCTGCTCTGCATTCGGCACAGAGCCAGGATCCTTCAGGCATCTCCATGTTTAAACAGGACGGGTGGAAGGAGGCAGGACACACCTCACAGCACAGGAGTCTGCCTCCTGAACGAACACACACACACACACACACACACACACACACACACACACCAAACACACACTTTACAGCATGCCAGTCTGATCTTAAACATCATTACTGTTCTTCAAACCTCACTGAGAAGTGTGTGTGCGTGTGCGTATACTCTTGAGTGAAGTATCCCAAGGGGTGTGTGTGTGTGTGTGTGTGATATGAACAGCAGGACTGTCTGAATATAACACACACTCCTGAGGGTGAGGTTTGAAGAAGAAAAGCTTTTGATTTAAAACACAGCCACAGCAGATGGAGTTGATATAGGACGAGTAGAAGCAGCATGCCCGCACACGCGTATACACACACACACAAACACACACACACACGCACACACACACACACACACACGCACACACAGGAAACACCTGCACTAACAGGGGGGTGAATGAAGAGCAGACTAACACATTTTGGATGGCTGCTTCATCTATGTCCAACAAATAATGGTCATAAAATAAAAAAACAGAAACGTCTCGCTGCCATCCAAAACAGGTATAGGTTCAGAGGAATCAAGCAAAGGTTAATCAGACAGATTGGTTAGAAGGTGGTTAAAGCGTGACTCTGCTGAGTAGCGTGGTATGGAAGAGCAGCTCGAGGACATTTCATTCTGCTGTCTGAACTCTGCTTTATGTGTGTGTGTGTGTTACAGCGTGTGTATAAATCCACCGAATGAGTTTAATACCTGCACTAAGGTGTGATGAGTGTGTTTTATGTATTTGATCCTGCTCCAAATCATATAGGACGCTTTAAAATGCACACGTGCCTTAATTAACCGAATGAAAGACGTGCAGTTATACAAAACCAACCACCAGGTGGCGACAGAGAGCAGGTGGTAATTAATATTAATAATCATTCAATACTTTATTTAAGAATAAAGGCAAAAGACTTTGATTAAAATACCACATCAGGAAAGATATAAAGGTAAAAAAGGGAGATAAAATAAAAGTAAAAGAAACATTCGATTAAAGAAGAGTGAACAAGATATTGTGAGAAAAGTCTGGAAATGTAAGTATAAAGAACTAGATTTACTGAAGAAAGAAAAATGTAGAAACAAACCAGAGTATAAAAACCAAAATAAACAAGAAGAGAGAGATAGACTTATGAGTAGTAAGAAGAGAGAAAATAAACATGAGATCCTTTTTATTTCTTCTTTCTTTTGATGGGTTTTTCACGGTTTATTTCTGCTTATCCTGGAGAGCACACGGCACTAACAGATGCATAACCTGGACGGGATGCCATCCCATGGCATGGCCAGTAGAGGGTCGCTGTTGTGATTCCCTGATGGGCCTCCGCTCCCTCAGACAGAGCTCAAACTACCGAGCTCCTTCTTTATAAAGTCGTGTTAAACAAAGCGTTAAGGCTGTTACACACCGACCCCAACACTATACCCAACACTATACAACCTCTCTGAACTGAACCAGGTGATGGAGTAACCTTTACCTGACAGAACAGGTGTGTGTGTGTGTGTGTGTGTGTGTGTGTGTGCTTATACCAGACATGTGCTGATTTCAACTGATTCTTGAATTATTCTAATGATGTATTAATATAAACCTCAGTCACAGATCAGATCAGGTTCTGATGATCTGATGATGAATAATCTGGTGATTTATTGATTAATTCGATTATCAGCACATGCCCGGGTCAGAGCAGAGCGTTAGTATGAAGCTCTAAGCGTTAGTGAGAGGGAGAGAGGGGTGAAGCAGGAGGGCGGGAGGGAACGAGGGTTTACCTTTGGCTGGGTTCTTTTGGGTAGCTGACGAAGGAGAAGGAATCAGAGGTAATTTCATCAACTCAGCACGATTTGACTCAGTCAGAAGGTAGTGAGACTTAAACGTATAAGAACTTAATACGGGGTCAGTGAGGTCGTGCACTAAGCGCCCTACACGAGACAAACAGGAGAACCCGTGAGCAATCTATCAATCACACACACACACACACACACACACACACACACACACACACACACACACACAGGTATGGAGTATTAAACAGGATGTGCCCTTAAAAAATAAACACTAAACTGTGATGAGATCAGCGCCGGTGTGGGAGAGTTAAAAGTTTTAAATCCACCGTGTGTGCTCGGCCTCCCGCCCCTGCGACACCCCGCCCTGCTAGAAGGCACCACTGGGACTGAATTACATTCAGGTAAGCAGTTTAACATTAATCAGATCAGCGTCCGTTCCCTTTAACGGCCAAGATGTTCAAAAGTAGAATGAATTATAACAGGAATCAAAGAGTCAAAAATCTGTCTATTCACTCTGGACATTTTTCTGTAATGAGCCAATCAAAGCTGCATATCCACGAGCAGAGGTGGGAGTTTAAGAGCAGCACTCCTTCATTCATGTCACGGTTGCCAGGTCCATATTCAGAGTGACTTTGGGCTTAATCCTTACATATAACATCGAAGCTGCCCCATGAGGTCGGGTTTCTTTTTGAGGCTTGGTCCTAACAAGGTCTCTTCCCATAATGTTTACAGACTTTCCTTGCCTAGGGTTGCTCAAATTAGAAGATAATCTAAAATTATAAAGTTGCTTTGAGACAATTCTCCATTGTAAAAACCTCTAAAGTTAAAGGAAATATACATTATTATCTCTCTCACAGTGTACTAGGTCCCCTGTTTTATTATCTTTTTAAGATTCCTATATGTCTGTGTAAGTCCTGTACCGGTCGAGCTTGTTACCTCCTGTTTGTTCTAGATTGTTCTGTAACTCGATTGATGTGTTTAGAGATGCTTTTTTGTAAGTTCCTCGTGTTTGTATTTATTTGTTCCGAGCTGTAAATGGTCTTTGTGAGTGTATGGGCCTGTCCTATTGCAAGTAGTACTGCTTCGTTTACTCTCTCTAACCTATAACTACATAAACTGGTTCACATTCACTCACAGAGTTTCTGGTTCATCAAACTAAAGTATCGGTGTTTCAGTCGCTCATCAGTCACTCGTGTTTTCGGTGTTATATCTCTGGAACCTTTCCGTAGAGTTATCCTTGATATTTACCTTACAGTACCATAAAAAGGTTAGGTAATAATATTAATATTTTTTACATGTCTAACCTTGCTCTCCTGGTCAGGGTCGTGGGGGCACATGTCCTGGAGGGGACGCCGCTTCATCACAGCCTTATCGTTATACAATGGTATAAATATCATGAGTAGTATTTGAACATGGTGGCTCCCAAACCAACACGGAAATCATCAGGCGCTCTAACCTGAATGTCTGATCCTAAAACTACTGACTCCAGATAAGAGAAGATCGATCGACTGCATGAGGGCTGAAGGTGGGATCAATGATTTACCTCCCAAAAATAATATCCAAAATAATCTTAACGAGTGGGTGTGTGAAGAAAAGTTTCTCTCTTAGTTTTTATTTCTCTTTAGCAGGTAGTTTAATTTGGAGTGAGCCACAGCTGCCATCATCTTACAAGGTAGAATCCGAGCAGCTCGAGGGTCCAATGGTGGCAGCTGGGGCTCTCAGTCCAGTCCCACAACCTTCGGACCCAGTACGGAACAGCACAGTTTTAGATCATGTGTGCTGTGGGTGTAACGGTTACAGTAAATGTCTGATCTGATTTTCATCATCACTGATTACACCTTCAAATCCATGTGACCACACACACACACACACACACACACACACACAAACACACACACTTCTTTGACATTGATTCAGCGTTTACAGATTATAAAGACACACACGGTCCGACGGTTTATCAACACATAGCACATCTAAAGGGGAGAAGATTAGACGACAAGGTTAAAGAGGTTAAAGAAGTGCAGTAATAAATAAATAAAAGAATAAAGAAAGCACTACGGTTAGAAACATCGACATCCACAGAGACAAGACTGAAGCAAAAAGCATCGACATTAAACTGGTTACTGCACAGATTAAAGCTACAACATATCCTCTGGTACTTAGAGCTACCAGAGCTAACGATTCACTTTATAATCAAAATGTTCAGCTTATTCCATCAGAAACAGAATCATAAAAAATCAAATCTATATAAACACAGCACTAATCTGGTAGCTCTAAGCTTTAATAAGAACCTCACAGAAAACTTTAGGTAACAAAGGTCTGATTCATTAGACTTAAGAACAGGAATAACCAGTACATTTTACATTTCACATCTTACATGATTCATTAATCGTAGATCATCAGATTTCTGCAGCAGTAGTGATTCAGACCAGCGTTCTGTTGTTATATGAGTTGAATTTGCTTTATATCTCGGGTGCTAATCGTTCAGAGCTGTAGCCCCAGATATGATTTCATCAGTTTTATTAATAACAAAACATTGAACTCAGTTTATGATAATCAATCACCAACAGAATGAGAACCTGTTTTATTCCAACACGGGGCACTCATTGACCCATCTGTGCTCATACAAAGTGGGAGGGAATGGAATCCCTGGGAATCCGAGACCCCCATCAGCTCACCAGAGGCCGGATCTGAACCCCGTTTGCTGAGCTGTTAGAGTGCTGGATCCAGTGAGCTGATGGGTCTGATCTCTGAACTGTTTTTCTGATTCATTTTATAAATCCAGCTCATTTATGGATCTACATATTCTACAGAGGTATCGGAGAGGTTTGTGGTCAGGTCTCGTCTTTGTGCTGGTTTGGGTTTGGTGTTGATAGAGCAGATGGAAATTCAAATCTAAAAATGATCTCATGTTTTTTGATGGTTAATCTGTTTACAGTCTCTGCTTTTATTGGGATAACTTCTCTAAATTGAATGTGTGTGTGTTTGTGTGTGTGAGAGAGAGAGAGACCTGTGATGGACTGGTGCCCTCTGTAGGGTTGGTTCTGTGCCAGTTACTCTGAGTGGCATTAAGCGGGTATGAATCACTGAATGAATGTTTTGCAATAAGAAGGAAACACTATGGTCGATAGGTTAAAGACCTAAACTATCGACCAGAAGGTCCAGGGTTTAAATAAGAGGGCTGCCAGTCGAGCACTGTTGGACCCTTGAGCGAGGCCCTTACCCCACAGCTGCTAGGACTGGAGTCACTCTGGATAACAGCTCTAAAAGTAAATGTAGTTCAAGTTAAAACTATTTATTCTGGATTCTATGTGATGCACGTGAACAGTATGGAGGGGAGATTCTGCCACAAAATCTAGATTCTGAGTCAAAATTCGGCAGCTACGGCACATTCAGTCCTAAAAATGTACAGTAAATAAACAATGTATTAACTTACTAATACGAAAGAACTCAAAAATCCCGTGGTTACAGATGATGAGATATCCCAGCTCTAGGTAACGTTACTGAAAAAAATGTAATGTTTTAAAATGTAATGGGATTACTTTACTCATTAGTCATTACTTTGCTTCCAAGTTTCTCCCTAAAACTCAGATGAATCTGTACATTGAACATTTGAATCCATGGTGTGATAAGTGTAGGCTCCTACCCATTAACCAAAAATTCAGCTGTGCCCTCTCACATCACCTCAAACCTGGCATCAAACTCAACATTAGGCACACGAAGCATGAAAATAAACATATATCTTATAATATAACACAAATTTCACAGAGCATTTGGAGGAAGTGAGAGCTGTACATATTAATCTGATGTTCTGTTTTTGGGTGTAGTGTGTAGTAGTAGTTCATAATAATGGAGATATGCATATTTTTTACTTTGTTTTTTGGACTAGTACTACAGAATTATTTGACTAGATAAATTAGTTTAATTCTTACATTTATCATCTAAGCCGCCCACGCAGGTCGGGTCTCTTTCTGAGTCTCGTTCCTCCCAAGGTTTCTTCATTATAACCTTTAAGGGTTTTCCTTGCTGCTGCTGCCTTAGGTTTACTCAATTTGGGCTTGGCTTTAGATATTAGAAGATAATCTAAAATTATAAAGCTGCTTTGAGACAATGCTCCACTATAAAAAGCACTATAGAAATAAATCTGACTTGACTTCATTACTGTTTTCATGTGCGTTTGAGTCGAATAAAGAGTAACAAACTGCCACACATGGACGTGGTAACAGTTATTATATAAATACAAAAACCAAAGCAAACTAAATAGTTCAAATTAATTCAGACCTGAACACGATCATATCAAACATGAGATCATTTTTAGATCTGTAACTTATTCTATCTCCGTGTCTACCTTCTCTATCAACCCCCCATCCCAAACCAGCAGCGACTGGTAATCGGTACCCATTACCCCTCAGTACGATCCCGCTGGTGTGATCAGGGACCTCTGAGGCTCTGAGCTTATCTGTTCTGATTCACTGCTGCTGTACACGTCAGAAACACCTGCAGCACTGAAATACTGAATATTAATGTGTGTGTGAGTGTGTGTGCGTGTGTGTGTGTGTGTGTGTGTGTGTCTGTGTGTCTGTGTGATCTAGCCCTCTGCTGATGCGCTCTGTGCTGAGGGAGGAACGAGTCTTACCTCGTGAGCAAACGAAACACCAGCCTACGTTTACAGATGAGCAGAGGTGGCCGTTCCTCCTTGAGCTGGAGTGGCTGCTGCAGATCATAAGGTGAGGGGTGATCATCACACTCCCCGCCGCCACACACACGTCTCCCACGTGATAGGCCATGGGACAGCGCAGACAGCGCATCAGCCGGCCTGTTAAAGGACACACACACACACACAAACACATTATTTTTAATAACCACAGGTCTCATGAACACCTCATCTTCATCATGTGTGTGTGTGTGTGTGTGTGTGTGTGTGTGTGTGCCAAACCTTTGATGGCTTTCTGTGAGTCTTTCTCCAGCCAGCAGGTGGCACAGGCATGCTGAGGGCACCTCAGGGCCCGGGGTTCGGTGGCAGTGCCAGCGTATTTTTTGACACAGGACTCATGATAAAAACGTCCACAGCTGCTCACAGAACATGGCTTTATCTCTCCATCAACACGCTTACAGGAAAAACAGGCGTGAGAACCTGCAAAAGCGACAGAGAGAGAGACAGAGAAAGAGAGAGAGAGAGAGAGAGAGAGAGAGAGAGAGAGAGTGTAACTTAATGCTCAATATTTAAAATGCAGCTATAATTAATTATTCATTAAAAAAATACATGAATCAAGTTGCTAAGTTTTTGAAAAAGGCAAATCAGCAATAAAGCCTGGAAAATAATAATAAACATCTTCAAATATAATCTGAAATTATTTGAATATTAAAAATTCATTATGCATATAATTAATTTCATCTTTAAATTTCATAATGTTACAAACAACCCAACAGAAATCAAACCAAGATACACCGTTTATAAAATAAAAATAATAACAATAATATTAATAACAATAGTAATAATAACTACAATAATAATAATAACAATAATAATAGTAATAATGATAATAAAATATGAATAATAATGATAATAATAACAGCAATAATAATAATAGTAGTTACAATAACAATGCTATTAAAAAATATGAAGCATAATAATAATAATAATAATAATAATAATAATAATAATAATAATAATAATAATGTTAGGCATCACTTCCTGGCCGCGTTTGGCCAGGAGTTGTCCCAGTTTGACGGCGTGAGCTGCAGCAGCGCGATCGCGCCTGCGTCAGCTTTCCCGGGCCATTTATGGGTAAGTGGCGCCACCTGGAGTCCTGCAAATATAAACACACCGTATGGACTCAGTGGTGCCACTGCCTCACGCTCTCGGTCACGTGACAGGAGTCTCACGTGACTTTTCATTTCTTTTATTTATCATTCGTTTTTTGTTAGGGATAGAGGTAGTCTGGGGGAATCAAGTCCCTCGGATGGGAGGCTGCTAGGAGGCAGCCCGGTAAGTTAGGGCCCTAGATAGACAGGGTCAGCATTTTTCATTGTTTATTATTTTTTTATTTTTGCTGAGCTGCACCTGCAGCTCTAAGCCTTTATCCCGCCGTCTCCCTCTCTCACGGCGTCACCCCTCCTCGCCACGATCGTGGATATTTATTCTCCAATCGCGTTTGGAGAGGACGCAGTGTTAAATAACCACGTTTATACCGCGGTGGAGCTGCACGTGCTTGTGGAAGCTCCGATGCGCAGATGTGCGTATATTGCGCAACGGAGGCACGTCGTAAGCATGCTGTGAATTAACGTACGTCACGCTTACGGTGTGCAGTTTAGTTTATTTAGTTTCATTTATTAATCGTATCATTTATTTAGTTTCTTTAGTTATTTATATCTTTCATTTCCTTTGCTTTTGTTTATCTATCTCATTTCAGTTATAATTACCAACTGGAGCTAACTGCATTTGGGTCCCAACCCATTTATATTTTTGTTTAATACGGTTCGTCATCATTTTAATATGGCAAACCGTAACAGAAGGCAGTGGCCAGCCAAGGGACCCAGCGTTAGCTCCTGGACCTCCAATATGGAGGTCCCCAGACGTTGTAGACGGTTTCGCTACCCGGGTCGTGGCTGGCATTTGGGGGGCCCCTCAGTGTCTAGGCCACAGGGATCTTTCTCACCCTCTCGCTGAGGATTTTCCTCACCCTCTCGCTGAGGACTATTCTCATCCTCACGCTGAGGATCTTTTCTATCTAGGCCCTCCCAAATTGCCCAGTCCTCGCCGCCGTCACCGTCGGCGTCCATCTATGGCCTGGATAGATTTATTCTGCGGCGTCATCTATCCGGACGCCCAGCCACTTATTCCTGCCCCAGAACCGATGACCATTTTTAACATCCATCAGGGTTTTGCGAGTGTGCAGGAGTATGTGGCTGTGTTCAACACCCTAGCCGCACAGAGTGGCTTGCATGGGCCGGTCCTCATGGGGCCTTTTAGAACAGGGCTCAGTGACGACATGGACATTGAGCTGTGCTTCCTCCCACCCGCCTCTTCCTTTGACCACCTGATTGAGTTGGCCAGGTTGGCCGAGACCCACCTCAATCAGCGTGCGAGGAAGAAGGCGGATAGAATTCTTTACGGCTCAAGTCCACCCGGTCCCATGCCAGGGTCTACAGTGCCACCTAGCCCCGTTCACGAGTGGATCGCACGCTCCTGCTGGGTAATGGAGCGCACTGCGCCCTCCAGCGTTGAACCTGGGCTTGTCGCGCATTCAAGCTCCGCACCTGGGCAGTCAGACCCTGTGCCAGAGCTTTTAGCGCCACCTAGCCCCTTTCACGAGCGCATTGAACGCTCGAGCTGGCAGAGCGAGCACACAGCGCCCCCCAGCTTTGAACCTGGGCTCGTCGCACACCCTTGCTCCGCACTAGGGCAGTCCGACCCCGTGCCAGAGCGTATGGCGCCCCCTGGCCCTGTACCTGGGCCCGCCGTGCACTTTAGTCCCGTGTCTGAGCTGAAAGACTCCACGGTGAGGCATATAGCACCGCCTGGCCTCGTACAGGAGCCGTTTGCGCCTTTAAGCCCCGCGTCTGAGCAAGGAAGCTCCACGTCTGGGCAGTCAGCACACCGGTCATCGCCCCCGACCCCTGTGCCTCGGTCACAAAGACTGATTCCTGCGCTCCTTGACCCATTACAGGTACGCAGCGCTCCCTCTTGGAAAGCCCCTTGGCCACGAGTCAACTCTCCTAGGACCCCTGGGTTCTTGGACCTCAAACAGGGGACCAGGTCAGTCCTGGAATTGGTGAGGGACTTTAACACCCTAGCCGTTACTTCCGGCTTCAATGACCAGGTCCTTATAGCCCTTTTTTCACAGGCACTTAACGAGGAGGTGTTGAGCGAGCTGGATCAGCTCGAGCCACCCTCCTCTATTATGGAGCTGTCCGACCTGGCCATTGATGCGGAGTTTCGCCTCCGTAGGTCCCATGATGGGTCCCTCAGGGTCACTGAGGGCCAACCTAGCTCCATTCTAGAGCTCGCCGCGCCTGTTGACCCTGTACTTGGGCACATAGCGTCGCCAAGTCTCGATCCTAAGCAACAAAGCTCCGTTCTAGAGCTCGCCGCGCCCGTTGGCCCCGTACTTGGGCACATAGCGCCGCCAAGTCTCGAACCTGAGCAAAAAAGCTCTGTTCTAGAGCTCGCCGCGCCCGTTGACCCCGTACTGGGGCACATAGGGCCACCAAGTCTCGATCTTAAGCAACTAAGCTCCGTTCTAGAGCTCGCCGCGTCCGTCGACCCCGTACTTGGGCACGTAGTGCCACCATGTCTCGAACCTGAGCAACTAAGCTTCGTTCTAGAGCTCGCAGCGCCCGTTGACCCTGTACTTGGGCACATAGCGCCTCCAAGTCTCGAACCTGAGCAACCAAGCTCCATTCTAGAGCCGTGCCCATTGACTCCGTACTTGGGCACATAGTGTCCCGCCAAGTCTCGAACCTGAGCAACTAAGCTCCGTTCTAGAGCTCGTCGCGCCCGTTGGTCCCGTACAGGAGCCTTATGTGCCTTTAAGCCCCGTGTTTGAGCACATCAGCTCCACGGGGAGGCTTACAGCGCCGCCTAGGCCCGTTCATGAGTGCACAGAACATTCAAGCTCTCCCCGCTTTTAAGCTTCGCACCAGGGCAGTCAGACCCCGTGCCTGAGCGTATAGCGCCCCACTAGCCCTGTACTTGGGACAACCGCACACGTAAGCCCCGTGTTAGAGCAGTCGGTCTCCACGGTGAGGCATTTGGTGCCGTCTGGCCCCGTACAGGAGCGTATTGCGCCTTTAAGCACGTGTTTGAGCCGTTTGGCTCCACGGAGAGGCATGTGGCGCCGCCTGACCCCATTCACGAGCGCACTGCACGCTCAAGCTGGGAAGGAGCGCGTACAGCACCTTCCAGTGGTGAATTTGGGCCCGCCACGCACCTTGTGCCTGAGTGTATGGCGCCCCTTGGAACTGCACCTTGGCCCGCCGCGTATTGAAACCCCGTGTTAGAGCAGATCGACTCCACGGTGAGGCATTTGCCGCTGTCTGTCCACGTACAGGAGCCCAATGCGCCTCCAAGCCCCGCATCTGAGCAGTCTAGCTCCACGCCTGGGCATTATGCACACTGGTCGTTGCCGCCGACCCCTGCGCCTCGGTCTAGACCAGTTCCAGCGCCGCGATCCGCTGACTCCATTCCTGCACCACTACTGGTGGTCCCGATTCCCGTGCCCCGGTCTAGGCCACCTCCAGCGCCACTTAGTGTCGCTACAGAGCACTCTGCGGTCGCCCCCGTCGCTCCCTTACGGCCACCGGCCAGACAACTCGCGCCCATCTTTTTGGCGGCCCTCACTGGGCCACGTCGCGTGGGCCGAGTTTTGCTCCTGAGCCTCCGAGCTCTACCCCTGAGCCTCTGAGCTTCCCTCCTGGGGCTCCGGTCTCTAGCTCTGTCTCTGAGGAGTTGGACTCCGCCTCTGAGCCACTATGTGTCGCTCCGCATCCTCCAGCGCTCAGTTCTGTCCCTGAGGCCATTGGGTCGCTCGCCACGCCCACTAGGGGCGTCAGACCGGCCATAGCCTGTCTTCTCCTCCCCTTCAGCCCGGATTTCAAGGCCTTCACGGCCTATTGGCGTCCCACTGTGCGCCTCTTCCTCAACCCTGAACGGGTGAGACAGGCGAGGGGAGGGGTTGGTTGTGCTTAGGGGCGGCGGGACGACACCCCTCAGGGAGGGGTACTGTTAGGGATCACTTCCTGGCCGCGTTTGGCCAGGAGTTGTCCCAGTTTGATGGCGTGAGCTGCAGTAGCGCGATCGCGTCTGCGTCAGCTTTCCCGGGCCATTTATGGGTAAGTGGCGCCACCTGGAGTCCTGCCTATATAAACACACCATATGGACTCAGTTGTGCCACTGCGTCACGCTCTTGGTCACGTGACAGGAGTCTCACGTGACTTTTCGATGCACCCGGCATTTTTGAAGGCACAGACGCGTTCGCTGCTGAACTGACGGCGCGTTTTCATTTCTTTTATTTATCATTCGTTTTTTTGTTAGGGATAGAGGTAGTCTGGGGGAATCAAGTCCCTCAGATGGGAGGCTGCTAGGAGGCAGCCCGGTAAGTTAGGGTCCTAGATAGGCAGGGTAAGCATTTTTTGTTGTTTATTATTTTTTTATTTTTGCTGAGCTGCACCTGCAGCTCTAAGCCTTTATCCCGCCGTCTCCCTCTCTCACACCGTCACCCCTCCTCGCCACCGATCGGGGATATTTATTCCCCAATCGCGTTTGGAGAGGATGCAGTGTTAAATAACCACGTCCTCTTCATTCCCTGCGACCGTGCCACGCCCCCGCGGCCGTGTTTTTGAACCGCGGTGGAGCTGCAGGTGCTCGTTGCGCATGCGCAGACCCGGCGCGTATATTGCGCAACGGAGGCACGTCGTAAGCGTGCTGTGAATTAACGTACGTCACGCTTACGGCGTGCAGTTTAGTTTATTTAGTTTCATTTATTAATCGTATCATTTATTTAGTTTCTTTAGTTATTTATATCTTTCATTTCCTTTGCTTTTGTTTATCTATCTCATTTCAGTTATAATTACCAACTGGAGCTAACTGCATTTGGGTCCCAACCCATTTATATTTTTGTTTAATACGGTTCGTCATCATTTCAGTATGGCGAACTGTAACAAATAATAATAATAATATAATAATTATAATAAAACAACAATAATAAAAGTTACATTGCTACCACTACTAATAATAACAGTAATAATTAATAATCATAGCAACAACAACAACAACAACAACAACATCAATAATAATAATAATAATAATAATAATAATAATAATGAATTAATAAAGTTATGGTTGTTACCTGTTTTACACTCGGTGCAGATGTTTTCTCCCTCAGTTCCTCCAGCAGAGGTGAAACAGTCGGGGTGATAAAACCTGTTACACTCTCCCTCACAGCACAGCAGGTTATCACCGAACACCTCACACACCTGCCCACACACACACACACACACACACACAAACACACACACATATATATCTCCTTTTTCTCATTATAATACACAGAATGGTATCAGACTGAAGGTGTGCTCCACCAGGTCCTGTGTGTGTGTGTGTGTGTGTGTGTGTGTGTGTGTGTGTGTGTGACAGAGACTCTTTTATCGTGCTCTGACTGGACTCACCTGACACACCATGTCCTTCCTGTTGGCTCCCTGGCGAGAAAGGTTTGAGTCCACCGACTGGGCATCCGATCCATCAGGGTCCAGTGTGGCAGGGCTGTCCGACCGCTTCTCAAACACACTCTACACACACACACACACACACACACACACACACACACACACTCACTATCATCCTGAATCAGTACAGGCAAGTCTTCTCATAGGTACCTCACAGGGGTGGAATCAACTCCCCAATCCATGAGCAGTCATGTGACCTGTAAAGCTCAGTGTGTGTGTGTTTGTGTGTTTTACCTGCAGGTCATGGAGTCCTCTGGAGTCGGAGTCAGATGTGTCTCTGTAGATGGAGCTCGTCACTTCTACATCAGTTGAGGCTCGACTGCGTTTCTTCAGTGGCTTACATGAATCAGAGATCTCACTCGCACCTACAACCACAGAACACAGCGTTACACACCTCACACACACCTGTACACTCCAGGAACACCCTAAACACACAAAGGATGCAGGGAAAGTGTATTTATCTCTGATCCAGCTTCAGATTAAACTGGGGGAAATCGGACTAAACAGGACCTGGACTGTGGAAATTAATGGGTAAAGTACTGGACTGTGGTCCAGAAGGTCCAGGGTTCAAATCCCACCTCTGTCAAGGTCTCTAAATGTAAACAAATGACAGTTCTAACACACACAAACACACACCTTTCTGTGATCCCGTTTTAAAGTCCATCTGAGGAGCTGTCTCCATCTGAAACAAAACACACACACACTAATGTTATAAAACTTTTACAAGCATCTGCATCTCTACACACACACACACACACACACTTCAGTTTCCACCTGAACCACAGTGACGAGTTTATTATTAATGGTTACATATAGTACAGGAATCCATATCCCTTTTTAAATAGTCCCTGTTTTGTCTTACAACCTGAAATCAGAAATCACTAACACAATCATTTTCCAACATTATTTAAACATTTCACCTTACAACACTCCAGTAATGAGAAAAAAGGAAACAGTTCTGAAAATTATTTAAAAAATGACACACTAACAAGACAGGGATCAGCCCTCATTTAGTGCTCTGTAGCGCCCCCTTTAGCTTTAATTCCAGCCATCAATCTGTTTGGATCTGTCCCTGCCAGCGCTGTACACCAAGACTGGAGAAGATTTCTCCGGTCTTCCTTACAAAATTGTTCAAATTCAAGTCAGATTTAAGTCCAGACTCTGGGTGGGCATTGAAGAACCTTCACCTTCCTATACTTAAGCCACTGTTCTTTTTGGGGTTTTTTGGCAGTGTTTTTTTATGGTCGTTGTTGTGCTCTAAGCTGAACCTCCTGCTTGTTTTCAGCTCTCATCTCATTTCAGGTCACCTGATTTATTCAAAATTTGTATGGACTTGAACCATCCATTTTCCCTTCAGTCCTGACCAGGGAAACACCCCCATAACATAATGCTACCATCACCATGCTCCACGGTCGGTATTGTGTTTTCGGTGGGGTGCTGTGTTTGGTTTTTCAGTCCAAAAAGTTCAGTCTTGGTTTCATCTGACAATAAAACCTTTTCGAAAACTAAGCCTTGCACTTTTTCAGGAACGGTTTCTTTGTTGCTCCACTGTCAGCTGACACTTTGGATAAAGTTTGAGAATTTGTTGGTCCATGCCCGGATCTCCATGCCCAATCTCAGCCATACAGACTGTAAGTTCTTCGGTTCTCATTGGGCTCTTGGTACCTTCCCTGATCAGGATCCTCTGGGCTCGGTCCATCCAGTTTGGAATGCCGACCCGATCCTGGTTTATTGTTTCCCTATTCTAATTTGCTTCTTTCCACAGCTTTATCCCAGAGCTCTTTGCTTTTGAAAGCACCTTTAGGCCTATAACCAGGAGGATTTTTTGGTGTTACCCTGCACTACTAGTAGTGGAATCCTCATGGAACAGCTGGATTTATCCTGAACTAATTAAAACCACTACAGTTTCTGCTCAGGTGTGGCCCCATTAGCCTGGTGATTGGTTACTGTTTATAGTGGTTACTCTATAGAGCTGATTACTTTACATATACACACACATACACACACACACACACGTTAGTTCTATAACACACAGCGAGCTGTAACAAGACAGTAATTAAATCTTTCATATAATTACACATGCATTCATATTTCTGTACCTGTTCTTTTTTCACCTTCTTTTTTGGAACCGGATCGAGAGTTTTCTCCGATTCAGAGCGACTCCTCACACACCTCCGCTGCAGCTTACGCTCCATCGATTCTGCGAGCGCACACACACACACACACACACACACACACACACACACACACACATACACATACACAGTGTATCTTTAACAGGACTCTAGTTACATATTGTTGTCCTAAAACCCAATACTTCTGGTCACGTGTTGTCAGGGTCCGCTCTGGTTCTCGCAATGTTTTGTTTTTGTTTTCGAGTACTCTGTGCGTGTGTTGTGTGCTCTGCTTCTTCCCCAGATCCGCTGGACTAGTTTCACCACGCCTCGACTCCACCTTCTTGCCACAGCTGATTCCGATCACCTTTCATCACCAGTACGCCATAAAACCTTGGACATCACTTCCAGACTTCACCAGATGGTTCCGTCTACGAACCTGGTATCTCGTTGTGCTGCTTTAGCCTTAGCCTTAGGGTGTACTCACACTAGGCAATTCGGTTCGTTTGTCTAGTGTGAGTGCTACCAATCGCGCCGAGTTGAAAGAGGTGGGCGAGCTTGAAATAGGTGGGCCGGTACGTTTGCAGTGTGAGAGCAAACCGCGCTCCGGCATGCTTTCGTCATCAAATACGCGCTCACACAGCACAGCGCACTTCACTTCAGCGAGCGTGGTGATGACGAAAGCATGACGAAAGCGCGCCGGAGCATTTCTGTGTGAGGCTAGTGTGAGTGCGGGCCAGAGCGCGTTTGTCCCCCCTCCCCATTCGTGCTCTGGCCCGGTTCAGGCAACCTAGTGTGAGTGCACCCTTAGTGTGTGTTTACCTAAGCCGGGGTTTGTTTGTGTGTGTGTGTGTGTGTGTGTGTGTGTCTGTGTGTGTGTGTGTGTGTGTGTGTTTACCTAAGCCGGGGTTTGTGTGTGTGTGTGTGTCTGTGTGTGTGTGTGTGTGTGTGTGTGTGTGTTTCTGTTTGTGTTTACCTAAGCCGGGGTTTGTGTGTGTGTGTGTGTGTGTGAGTGTTTCTGTGTGTGTTTACCTAAGCCGGGGTTTGTGTGTGTGTGTGTGTGTGAGTGTTTCTGTGTGTGTTTACCTAAGCCGGGGTTTGTGTGTGTGTGTGTGTGTGTGTTTACCTAGACTGGGTTCAGGTGTGTGTGTGTGTTTGGGTTCTGTGCTCTCTGGTTCACTCCATGTGGTTCTCTCCTCCTCACTGGAGAACGTCTCAGCCTCGGCCTTATCACTCGAACCCTTACACACCAAAACACACACACTCACATCACACTGATAATACACTAAGTAATTAGGCATTATTTATACTGAACCCAATCGATCAATATCGATCAATACTGCATGCAGTCATACTGTTAGATCATACCAGTAATACACTGATCCAATCAATACCTTATCATAACAATAATAATAATAATAATAAGAAGAAGAAGAAGAACAGGACAGGGTGATCAATCTAAAGGTGACGGGACAATTCTCACCTCTGGACTCTGAGCTCTCTGCTTCTCCAGCTCCTCCTCCCTGATTGGTTCCACCTTCACTTTGGGTAGCTGCCAATCACATTTAACGATCTCCACGTTCAGCTTCTTCATGGTCACTGAGAGCGGCAGAAGCTTCCGAGCTGCAGCCGTCCTCCAGGGCGTCCGCACCGGAGGAGGGGGCGTGGCCTGCCTTTCCACCTCCTCCTCCTCCTCCTCCTCCTCCTCCTGAGGCTCCGCCTCCTCTCCCTGACTGTCTGTGACGCTGCATTGCCGGCGGGGTTGCTGGCGGCGCGGCTGGACAGTCGGCTCCTCCTTCTTTAGGCTCTTGGAGCGGCTCAGTCGCCTCTTTTTGGTCCTGGTCGGGGTGACCGGGGGGTCGGGGACGGGTTCATCGCCGGGCACTTTGTCAACATAAATGAAGGTGTAATTTTCATTTCGCTCCTCGCGGGACATCAATAAGGCCGCCTCTGCATGGCCGACGCCCACCTCCCACTGAGCGCGCTCCTTCTGAGACTGAGGCTTCAGCAGCTGTAGAGTTTAAAAAGAAAAGCCCAGAATTGTATTCAATTATTCATCACTTATTATTTATTCTTATAATAATAATTATTATTATATTCATTATTATTATTATTGTTATTATTATTATTATTAATAATTATTAGTATTTAATGATAAAAAAAAAAAAAAAGGAATAAATAAGAAATTAAAAATATTTATATATTATTATATTGTACTTTACGTGTGTGCATATATATATATATATATATATATATATATATATATATAAAGATGATGAATGACCTTCAATGCACAGTTAGTATTAGTAGTACATGTTAAGTTTAGTCAGTAAGTCGGGGTCGGACCTTCTGCCTCTCGGTGGGATTGGTGGTTTTCCGTAACGTTTCAGCCTGAAGTTCCTCAAACTGACTGGCTCCTTTATACACCACAATCCTCTTCTCATGGATCCATGCTCGCTCTGCAACACTGCCGAAAAACTGCACGTGGTACTCCCGGTGCCCTACACACACACACACACACACACACACACACACACACACACACACACACACACACGTATGTAACAGCATGCAACAGTACAAGTATATATATTTTTATTATTATTCATATTATAATTTATTATTATATTAGTGTTTATTATTTACTATTATTATTAATGACATTATTATTAATTTTGCTATTATTACTGTTATTATTTTATTTATTTATTATATATTTATTTATTATTTATTATATATTTATATGATAGTTACTGTTCTTATCAATTTTATCTTTATCATACATTTTAAATTATGTTTTAGATTACCTTATTTTTTATATTTCACCAAGAGGATTATTATTGTTATTATTCTATTATTTTTTATTAATGTTTAAAGTATTATTTTAAAATAAATTAAATGTGTGAGGGTGTAAGAGGGTGATTGTGGCAGGACGTCCCCCCCCCCAGGCACTGTAGGGATCCCTCCAAACTGACACTAGAGGTCAGTATTGGTTTGGTTATCATGCCTGTTTATTAGCGACACCAGTCAGCGGTGCTATTTAAGAGCACGCTTTGTTGCTGTCAGTTGTCGCACCCTTGCTTCGTGTATTCATGAGACCTCACCCATCTCGTTTTATTTTTTCCCCTTTCTTTTGGATCTGTTAGGGATCACTCCTTGGCCGCATTTGGCCAGGAGTTGTCCCGGCTTGACGGCATGAGTTGCGGCAGCGCGATCGCGCATGCGTCAGCCCTTCGCAGGCTTCGCACGAGTAAGTGGCGACAACTGCTGCTTCGACTGGCGTCACGTGATCGAGTCACTCACGTGACCCCCTGATGCTCCCGGCGCTCGTAGCTGCCTGCATCTATCAGATGGCTTTCTTTTTGTTTTATCTTCATTATATTTCTTTGTTTAGGGACAAAGGTACGGCTGGGGGAATTAAGACCCTCAGACAGGGGTTGCCAGGAGGCAACTCAGTAAGGTAGGGCCCGAGATAGTGTAGGGTCAGCTTTTTTGTTTATTCATTTTTTTTTTTACTTTACCGAGCTGCAGTGGCAGCTCTGAGCTTTGTCCCGCCAATCTTTTTCTCACACCGTCGCCCCCCGCCGCGATCGGATGAATTCTGTCCCCGATCGCCTTTGAAGAGGACGTCGTGTTTTTTAAAACCACGTCCTCTTCATTCCCTGTGACCGCGCCACTCCTTGAGCTGCACTCGCTTGCGGAAGCTCCGGTCAAGTTGTTGCGCAATCAGAGGCACGCCGTAAGCTTGCTTTGAATAACTGCACTTTATGCTTACGGCGTGCAGTTTCTTTTATTTAGTTTCTATTTCAGTTATCACTACCAACTGGAGCTACCTGCAGTTGGGTCCCAACCAATTTATATTTTGTTTTATACGGTTCGCCATACTTTTTAAATGGCGAGCCGTAACAGGATCACGCGGCTCGCTACCGTTTGGGGTTTTCCTTTCTGTTTCTCCTCCCCTTCCTTTATCCCGTTCGGGGCCATAATCTCTAGTTTTGAGTCCGCTTGGGGCAGTGCCTGTGTTTGCCCTTAACCTTATACTTCCCTTAATGTGTTCGTTTCCATCAGCGCTCACATGGTGCGAGTGTAGAGCGTATGGCCCTGCTGTAACTGTAACAGTATGGTGATGGAGTGTGAGGTGTGTGTGAGGGTGAATGAGGTGTGTTTGGTTCGCACCTCGGGTGTTGATTCGAGTGTGGACCTTCAGCTGTGGATCTGATGAGACCATGCAGGGCCACCAGGGGTACGTCCCAACTTTAGCCCAAACCAGATCTCCGATCTCATATTCCACACACAGAGGGGGTGAAAACATCTCCACCTGCACAAACACACACACACACACACACACACACAAACTTACACTCTCTCTCTCCCTACACTTTTAAATTATATTCTATACTATAAAACTATACTGTATACAGCAGCGCTTGAAAGTTTGTGAATCTTTTAGTTACTCTATTTCTGTATATATCTGAGCTAAAACATCAACAGATCTAAACATGCGTCCTAAAAGCAGATAAAGGGAAACCAATTAAACCCATGAGATCCAAACATTATACTTCGTCATTTATTTAGTAATATGTGAGTGCTAAAGTATGTGAAGTTTTGCTTTCAGTACCCGGTGTGCCCCCTTAAACGTTTGCAGTACCTGTTTAGAGGAATTAGATCCCGGTCCTCTGTACAGAAGAGCTTCAGCTCTGGGATGTTTTTGGGTTTCCGAACATTAACTGCTCACTTCAGATCCTTCCACAACATTTCTACTGAATTAAGGTCCAGACTTTGACTTGGGTCATTCCACAACGTTAACTTTGCTCTTCTTTACTGGTTCTTTGTGTGCTTAGGGTGGTTAACTCGCTGCATGACCCACGTTCTCTTGAGATTCAGATGTCCTGATATATTCCTTTAGAATTTGCTGCTATAATTCAGAATTCATTGATTCATCTATTTTGGTGAGCAAAACAGCAAACCCTAACCCTACCACCACCATGTTTCACAGATGCAGAGTTTTCCTTCCAGTGTTTTTATAGAGCAGTGGCTTTCTCCTTCTCCTGATGATTAGTTAATGTGAGAGAGACCTTTAGTTGCTTAGAAGTTACCCTGGGTTCCTCTGTGATCGTGGACTCTTACACACCTTACTCTTGGATGATCTTTGTTAGTTGACCACTCCTGGTCTGAATTTCCTCCATTTGTACCCAGTCAGTCTGACTGTGGATTGGTGGAGTCCAAACTCGTTAGAGATGGCTTTGTAACCTTTTCTCTTTTGTTCGTACCATGATCCACATCCACAAACCTGTGTTATAAAGATCAGACTTTATTTTATTTAAAGATCCCTGTTCTTTAAACACTGATCATCCCATTGATCGGAACTCCTAACTTTTAGAGGTTCACATACTTTTACCACTCACAGATATGGAATATTGTATAATGTCCTTAATAAATAATTGACTTGTATAGTATTTTCCTGTTTAACTGGATTCTCTTTAACTTTAGGACTTGATGACTTAGCTCAGATTATTGCAGAATTAGAAAAATTCAAAAGGGTTCACAAACTTTTAAGCACCCCTGTAGCTACTCTGGTAAACATTAGCGTGTTTTAATGAACCCGCAGCAGATGCAGGAATTCTCCCGTAGTTCCTTAAAGCCTCCCCCGAGCTCTGGGTCCAGTCGGAACTGGGTAAGTGAGTTGGATTCTGAGTGGACCTGTCCTCTCACCTTGTACTCCCTGGGTTCAGTTTTGGGGATTTTGAGACAGGGCACAGCCTGGGGGTCCTGTAGCACCGCCTGACTTTCGCTGGGCTTCAGTTCCTGTTCGTGTCTGCTGCTCTTCTTTTTTCTCTTCTCCTTCTTGTGCTCGTTCCTCCTGCTGGTCTCCTGGAACTCGTGCAGCAGGTCTCCACAGAGCGATGACTCGAACAGCTCCCGCCCATTCTGGTACGTCTTTATGATCTTGATCTTGATTTCGGGGGAGTTTGTTTTCTTCTGGACCACGTTGGGCTCGGTGGGGTCCTGAACGGAGGAAGGAAGAGGAGGAGGGGACGAGGGGAGGACGAGGGGTGGTGGAGGAGGGTACACGGGAGCTAAGTGATGGGAGGATGAAGAGGCCGGAGGGTGCGGTAGGAGCTGAGGGTTAGGAGGATGATGATGATGATGATGATGATGATGATGAGAAGAAGGAAGAGGAGGAGACGAGACATGAGAGGAAGGTTTCTCCTGAACGACGGGGGACCTCAGCACCGTCCCCTCCCCTAACACCAGGCCGTGGTCGGTATGGTAACCGCGGATGGCGCTGTAGCCGTTAGCTGAGCCGTTAGGGAACTGTGAGTACAGAGCGAACTTAGCCTGCTGCTCGTAGGAACCGAGTCCCGCCTGGTAACCGTTAGTGACGACCCCGAGGTCATCAGGAGGGTAGGAGAACCCCGGATCAAGGGGCGAATCGTAGGCGGACGGGCCCTCATCCCCGGGGTCGCTGATGGCATCGTACACGTCGTCCTGTCTGATGTTGGCCGAGTCAATGAGCTGAGGCGGTTGCTGGATTGTGTTTCCCATGATCCCTTGCATGAAAGAGAAGGAGAAATCCATTGTTCTGCTCCAGCATCCTTAAGTTTCCCTTTTTCGTACAGGGTCTGTCATTAAAAAAATAAAATAAAATAAAATAAAATTAACAAAATAAAAACGTGTTCATTAAGCTTCCAGAAATACATACATACTGTTATGTGAAGTGATGCCACTTTAACCAAGAGTTAAATATAAAAACAAACCACATTAAATAAATACAGAAACAAAGATATTCATTTACACTTCAGTATATTAGGATGTAGATTTATTACTGTATCGTAACTACACTGTGTTACATTGTACCATTACTACACTGTTACATCGTATCGTCACTACACTGTGTAACATTGTATTGTTACTATACTGTGTGTTACACCTTCTCATGACGACACTGCATGTTACATCTCGTTACGATACTGTGTGTTGCATCGTAGCGTTACTACACTGCTTGTGTTACACCTTCTTGTTACGACACTGCATGTGACACCGTGTTCTTATGACACTGCATGTTACATCATATTGTTACTACACTGTGTGATACATTGTACTGTTACTACACTGTGTGTTACATCGTATGTTTACTACACTTTGTGTTACATCGTAGTTACTGCTCTGTTACATTGTAATAATAGTTGTATCATAGTGATAATAATATAATTTGTTAGAATTGTTACATTGTTCTATTTTTATTGTTGTGTTGTAATTGTTTACACTGTCAGTTGTTACATTGTATCCAGTGACACTGTTGTGTAGCTAACTTAATTACACCGTGCTAACGCTAACAGCTACACATTTCCTTTATTAAAACACATATAAACACAAATAAGCAATGTCCGTCCTGTGTTCGTAAATACCGCGTGGTTGCTGGAGTAACTGTAAGATTAAACCAGTCACATTTGTTGTGTTTTTGAGCTTTTCTGTGTACACATTAGTGATGATTATGAACATGCTCGCTTAGCCACCGTTATGTTCCAATGCTAAAGGGGCAGGTCGGTGGATCAAAGAGGGGTTTTTACATCTAAATAAATCTGAGTTCTGAGCTCACCCAGAGCACACAGAGATCGGATTTGGGATCAGAACTCATTCAGTGTTTGCTCTAAAGCGAAGTGAAGAGCACGTAAGGCAGGCTGAAGCAACATGGCTGCCCTTTAAATGGCCCGACTGGTCTTCCTCTCTCCCGCTCAGAAATCGAAGAATTATTATTTTAATCTCAGAAGCAATCGGTCCGAATTAAAGCCCGATTCTTAATCAGACACGGAGCGAGCATGCAGCCGGAGGATCCGCTTCCACTCCGAACCAGCAGATCCGCAGCAAAACAGAACCAGAGCGAGAAAAAGGAAAAAATGTCGGTACCTTCAGCGTTTCCCATTCTAACCAAACCGAGCTTCTAATCCGATTCCGGGAGCAGAGATCAAAGAAATGGACCCGATCAGATCAAAGGAGCCGCTCGAGCTTCATCTAAGCCACATCAGTGCCCCATTAATCAGAAAGAATCGGTGCTTCAGTGCAGATCGGACCGATTAGAGCTTCCATAGATCTCTCTCTCTCTCTCTCTCTCTCTCTCTCTTTCTCTGGATGCAACAAAAGCAGCCGAGTGTTGCCAGATTGGAATAAAACACTCAGATTCACCCAAATTCCAGCCTTATCAATATTGGCTACACTTTTCTATACCCACTCAATCCCATTCGCTATGCGCTAACAGGCAGCACATGGCGCAAAATGGGAACCAACCCCGTGCAGGGCGCCAGTCCATTACAAGACACACGCACTGTGACACTTTAGAAACACCAGTTGACCTTAACACGTATTGCAATAGGGGAGGAACCAGAGTACACTAAGACACGGGAAGAACATGCAAATTCCACACAGGTAGCGTTTGGTCTTGAACCCTGTTCCCTGAGCCGTGAGGCAATACCCTGAGGCAATATCGCCTGATTGATTAACTGTCAGGTTTGTTTTTTTGTTTTGTTTTCCAGGTTTACTTATTACAGGACTGCCTTTGATCAATCAGAGTCACCTGATCGTATTGATCAGTACGGATTGAAAAGCTAAAACAAAAACAAAACAATCCTGATAACTTCAATCGATCAATTAATAAGGGTTTAGGTTGATCAAGCAGAGTTGCAAGGTTTGTCAGATGCGGGGTACAACACAGAGGTTATCAGGGATCCAGATTAAATTTTCAGGGATGCCAAAACAAGTAGTTGTGCTTAAAGACTACTCCTGACGCTCAGGGAACCCAGGTCTGGAAAAATCAAGTTTGCCAGATTGTATTGAGACGATCTAATACAGTATTCCCATGTAATGGTCTAAGACTCGATCAATCAATAACCGTAATCAATAACCCTGTGTTTGTCACATAATAATAATAATAATAATAATAATAATAATAATAATAATACAGCTAGGGTTGCCAGATTGGGATGAGCTATATAAAATTATCGGGGATTTATGACTCTGACTGTTTTGATCAATTTGATCATTTGATCAAACACAGATCGGGATAACCTGAAAAGAGTAAAAAAAGATGTCAGATGTCAGATGTCCCCCTTTCACCTTAAAGTGGTATTATTGTCACTATCTAATATCCTCTAAGCTCAGATACATAATGGATCATTATTAAGATTTAATACTAGATACACAATCCCTTTAACACACAAACAAAAAAAACCAATCACATAACATTAGAAAACTGCTTCATCATTTGACCATCCTTCCTCCCTCAGACAAAGCCAGGCGTGCCTGCATACAATGCCCGACTTGGCCAGAGGGCCCTGCCAAAACTCGAGCACTGTTTCCTGTGGTGGTGGGTTAGTGTATTTAAATACTACATCACCTTAGAACCCAACTGAGATTCTTCTAACTCCTTAATGTGAAAACAACAACAACAACAAAAAAAACAACAACAACAACAACACCAACAACAAAAAAACATAATTTTGGGGAATTATTGTCAATCTGGCAACAGCTACAGTGCTGAAGCAAACCGTCTTGATTGGCTGTACTGCAGGAAGTGCCACGCATGTCGGGATATGTAGTTTCTACATATATTAATGATCAAACGCAGTACTAATGTATTATAATGTTTTTTTATGTTGTTATGCTTTTATTACTGTTTTATAATGTAAACTAAGTTGGAACATAAACACTCACATTAAAACCATAATGTTTATACTATTATTATTATTATTAGAACAGTGAAACTATAGCAGAAATAATTTTATTCTACCTTTAGTTATGGAAAACAGACTTTATTCTGCTATTTAAATCTCCTAAGTCACAATAAATGAGTCTTAGTTTTTAAAATGCTAAATAGATGCAACATTAGATTTAGAATAAAATAATAAATATACTAAACTTGTTTTGACCAATAAATGTCAATATGTAGAAACAGGAAAGGACAATTAACCAAAGTAAATAAATATATAAACTTGTAAAATGTTTAGGGTTTAGTGCTTCATTTTGCTGCAATTCTCTTCATTTACATAAGGTGTCGCTAAATCTGCATTAAAACAGCACATTTGAAGATTAACAAACTTAAGAAACTTTGCAATAGAATAACAGACCATTTAAAATAATGATTTAAATGTTCTACAGAGATGTTTGGAGAATCGTTTGCATATTATTTGTTTTATTAAGTCATTTCTACGACAGTGCTCCTTTATTTAAATAACAGTGACTTACCAGAAGTCATCAGGGTGCTGTTCTACTCACCGAAAAGCTTCACCAAACACTAATAACAGGGACACCAATATTACTGAAACATAAACCTACAAAAATCTACAGCTTCCTCATTTATGCAAGCTCCAGAATCTCAGCCAGTGTACATGCGGCTACTTAATATATAGATTTTAGGTTATCTACATGACAGGTCCCAATACATTTGGAGGTGACTGTATACATGCGAATATGTGGTTCATGTTTGGTATATAAAGTACACAACAGTACAGACACACAACGTGACGAGTCTAAAACAACACATGAGCTTGATCTGAATCCAGGACACGAATACATACAGTCTGTACTGAGCTTAAAATATCAACATCACCCTACAGACGGGGCCTGCAGCTGACTCCTGTTTGTTTGTTTGTGTTTGTGTGTGTGTGTGTGTGTGTGTGTCAGCTGTAGGCCCCGTCTGTAGGGTGACACACAGACACACACACACACACACACACACACACACACACACACACACACACACACACACAATACATTTACATTAGTCATTTAACAAAGGTTTACACACATATTCATACACAGAACACACAAGACTAACCTAACAACTATTAATAACTGTGTTTTCAATTAAGAACTTTTATTTCAATTACTGACCCACCAACCTTAACAACCACCCGCACATATGCACGTGTATAATTTAATGAGATCATTTCCAAAATTAATTCAACTTTATTTATTATCAACACAATACAAGTGATCAACTGGACAACACCGTGAATATATCGATTGTTTAAAAGAAACCTTATGGACCGGCTCAATCAGTCCGTGTTCCTGTGGAACTATCTTTATTTGAGCCTGTACTTATTGCACCTTTCACGGCAGTAACTCGAGTGTGAGAAGAGAGCTCAGTTTCTGTGTAGCGCTGTAGCTGAAGTAACAAAACACCGCCACGTACAGCAACTCCCGCATTTCCATCATCACTACTGCAATCTGGCGCTTTAATAATAACAGCTGTTTCTAGAACAGTTCTTCTTATTTGATTTTAACATACAATATGGTCCTTACATCAACACAATAACTGATCTGAAATCAGGCTCCGGGTAGCACTACTTACATCACGTATGGAATCGCATGTTCGGATTCATGGATCTGATTGGTCAGAAACAGTCATGGCCCAGTTTTATTGGTTACCATTATTGTCAATTATGCCATGGTCGAAGAGTGGGAGTCGGACTTCCTTGGTATTCGATTGGATAATTTAGAAGCACGCTCTCGCTCATTGGTGACATTTAACGTCAATCAAATCAGCTTGGCCCTCATCTCTGATCCTGCCAGTTAGGGCTTTTTAGTGTGGAGTCTTAGGCGAGCGTTTTTGGGGTGGCTCACTGGGTAACTTTCCATTAACCGAACCGGGGAATTAACTACGAATGATCGCGTTTAACTAAACGTTCAATTAAAGTAATTGTTTAGAAATAACCGCATGCTGTGAATGGCTCATAGTGATTTAAAAGGAATAGGTTTTTGTGCCGAATCGCGGACACCGAAGAAGAAATTTGACCCCTTTAACAGTCAAACTCCATTTTCCTCTGAAGCGAGTCAAATGGCGTCTGCTTAAGAACAAACACCGAACAGAAAACCCAAGGATTCAAATAGGTATTTATTCTGTTTTATTGTACTGTATGGTACATAGCACAGCGCGAAAGAGCTGTTTGTTAGATTAAAATAGGTTAGGATTAGGGAATTTACGCTAGTTTTGGTTGTTTGCTGAACTCTTAACTATCTCCATGCCCACTGCATAGGCGCTCTATATTCGATTGTAAATGATGGCTGCTATGCATACTATGTAGCGCACTTTGTGAAGCATGTAGGGTAAATTGGATAAAGGCGTCTGCTAAAAACTGTAAAGGTAATTTGGGATTCGGCCACCCTATTTCGTGCTCACAGTCATACTTTCTCGAGATATTTTATTTAATTGGTCTTCGACACTTATTTACAATCTTTCTGTTACAGTTTTGTTTGGAGCACAGCCGTATTCCGTAGTGCACTACATGGTGAATGCTGGGCTGTGTCCTAACAGCTGTTATGTTTACTCTATAGAAGTGCACTACATGGGGTTTAAAGTAGTTTTCATGAAATGTTTGCTTCAGTGAATATGTTTCATTAAATGCAAATGTCAAACGCAACAACAGGGATTAACAGTAAATAGACCAGAAACTAATTTAATTTAGTTTGTGTTTTTTATTATTATTATTTAGGACAGTTTGACCTGTAACAGTCAGAAAACGATCATTTCTAAGAATGTAAACAGGCGCCCGTGTGGTAGTGTAGAAGAAGAATCAGGAGCATTTATGTATTTATTTGTATTTAAACTAAACACCTCGAGCCATGCTCTTCTGAGGGAGCTGCCTCTCCTTTGTGGAACGTGAGCTGATTAACTTAATATGCAGTACATTCCATTATCTTCAGTAAATTGAGAGCTGAAAGCAGTCACTGTGGGATGTGTTTGTGGAAGTTGCCAGCACCCTCTGCAGTAGATTGGTGTGTTGCATTATGGGTAATGTAGTGCACTATTCAGGGACAAAAAAAGGCACTGTATAATGAATAGGGAATTATGATAACACACTTTGTGCGTTCGTGTGCGTGCTTTACTGTGTACTAACTGAGATGTGTGTTATCAGTAACATGCTAATGCAGTCTGCATGAACGTACAGAGATCTGTGTGTAAACCCAACTCAGAAAGAGAGACGCGAATTCTAAACTCTGTTCTTACTTACTCTCAGGGATTTGTTTCCGTATTCAGTCATTAAGAACCAGGGCTTTGGAGCCGAGATGCAGCGTCCCGTCTCAGAGATTTGACTGAAAAGTTTAAATATCCTAAAGTCTGACCTCATCTCTCATCCAAAGCCAAGTCCCAGAGTTTTGAGTTCCAGACTCTGATTTTATGAAGACTGGACATATTACATGGTCATTAGTTACAAAACTGAAACTCCGTTCCTTTAGAGAGAAAAAAACATAATTATCTGTAAAATGCACACAGGCTGTAAAATAAACAAAGAGGCTTCATAAGTCCTGTAATGGGATCTTGAGATCAAATGAAAACACACTTCTTTGTTTTATCTACAGGATTACATTTATATCTTATTACATAATAGGGGATGGGAGAGAGGGAAGGAGCGCGCCACCTATCGGTCATACACAATGTTGACCTCGCTGTTTGCATGAGCCGAGGATTGAGACTTACGATAATATTAAACACGGTAGTTTTATCGTACTGACTTAAGGCAGCGATCCTGTTCTACAGCCTGTATTTAAAAGGTGATGCACTGTGAATGTAACCCACCCTTTGCTGTACAGGTAGCCTAACTGCTGATATGGTGTAAAACACACAAAAAGATTTAGCCCATTAGGGCGTGGCAGTGTAATGTAGTGTCTGGTTTAGTTCCTCACCAAAGTCTACAAGTAAGTGAACAGTCTGTTCCTGTAGTGGGTGTGTTGAATGTGGGAGAAATGTTCAGCTCACACCTGAGCCACTTTAAAAAGGGACAGATTTGTTATGACCAGAAAACTGGGTTGGAGCATCTCCTAAACAACAAGGCTCTTGGGGCATCAGGGAGAGAAGTCTGGTGTGTGCTGCTGAAAAAGAAATCAGCGTCCACATGTTGTGCAGTGACTCTCGCTGGCCTTGTGACCCTCGGACCATGACAGGGGGAGAAAGGAGAGAAAACAATTAGTGCTTTTTTTTTAATGTGCTTCTAAAGGAGTGTAGCAAATGCCCTTAGACCTCCAATATGAGTGTTTTTTTTTGTTTTTTGTTACACTGATGGAAAATCACTGAAATTCTCGTTTATGATAATTGTACTGATTTGTTTAATAGAGGTTACAGATTCTTGCTCAGCTGGAACCCCACTGTGGTTTAAATTTAGGAGCAGCAACACGAGCCCCTGTGTCTGTCCCTCTCTCTCTGCTCGTTCTCAGCTGTCTGGGTACAGGGGACAGTTGGGGAACATCCCCATGGCATCGTGTTCTGTAAATAATGAACCGAAAGCTGCTTTGGTGTGATGCTGTGCTGATTTGTTTTACCTAAGCCTCCTTTGTGTGGTTGTTTTGCAGGCCGGAGCGTGGTCTGATCATCATGGCTGTGTTTAGCTCGCACGTGCTGCTGGCGGTGACCCGATCCAGGTGAGATTGTAACTTTAAAATATTAACACTAATGTTGTAGGAATTGTGATAACTGTGTTAGGGTCAGTGCTTAAACTTTTATTATTCAGACATTTAGTTATCTCTCTGCAGTGGAGCGCTCCTGCTGTCGATGTCGCGTTTTAACTATTTTAATATCTAAAGATAAATTTAATGAGCTGTGTAGCTCCATCCTCTAAATGATCTGCTGCTGTTCCATAAGCGGATCTCGATCTTTTAAACGTTTAGTTTTGTGGTTTTTGATTGTTTAATTGAATTCGTCCTTTTAGGTTGAACTGAAAATGTATTTGTATAGTTTGTTTTATAGAAGTGGAAAGCCTGTCATGTTTTTTCTGCAGAAATAATTTTAATTTTTAATAGTAAATGCGCTTTTCACCTTTATCTTTGTGCTTCTATTATTTCTTAACTTGATGCATAAACTTCCTGTGATTGCATCATACTGTATATGCCCATTGCAAATATTTCAGTAAGCATAGCTTAATCTATTTGTCATTGTTATTCCAACTATGTAGGTTATTTGTAGCTGTTTTTTTTGTTTGTTTTAACGTGTTCCTTACATGATTTGTGGCACTGCTGAACTGCAGTTGTAGATCAGTACCGATATGTGACGTTATAGCACAAACCTGGAGTGCATTATTGGGATTATACTACAGTTCTGATATCAGTGTTTATCGTTAGATTTTAAGATAGGACAGAAAAAGACGATTTGTTTATCAGCATTGTTTCAGGTAAAATGTTTCCATTCTTTTGGTCCCCTAAAACATCATCATCGTCAGACTATGGGCATCAGTCCTAACAGAGGATCAGAATTTATCAATGGCTGTTTATTATACAGAAAATAAACACATGTCAATTGGTCATCTTTGATTTATTAAAAAAGGAAGTTTATTTCCATTCAGTAAATGAAATGGGTCTGATTTCTAAGGCAGGCTGTTACTAAGATCCACTATTATACCAGCAGAAGCAAATCCGTGACATCCCGGTGTTAGAACCAAAGTAGAAGATCCCATTGTAATTTAAATGAATTACAGTGGGGCTAAAAGTATTTAGCCAGCCACTGACTGTGCAAGTTGTCTTACTTAAAAAGATGAGAGGTCTGTAATTTTCATCATGGGTACACTTCAACTAGACAAAATGAGAAAAAAAATCCAGGAAATCACATTGTAGGATTTTTAAAGAATTTAATTGTAACTCTTGGTGGAAAATAAGTATTTGGTCAATAACAAAACTTCAACTCAATACTTTGTAACATAACCTTTGTTGGCAATGACGGTCAAACGTTTCTTGTAAGTTTTCACCAGGTTGGCACACACTGTAGCTGGTATTTTGGCCCATTCCTCCAAGCGGATCTCCTCTAGAGCAGTGATGTTTTGGGACAAGACGGACTTTCAACTCCCTCCACAAATGTTCTATGGGGCTGAGGTCTGGAGACTGGCTAGGCCACTGCAGGACCTTGAAATGCTTTTTACGGAGCCACTCCTTTGTTGGCCGAGCAGTGCGTTTGGGATCATTGTCATGCTGGAAGCCCCAGCCACGTTCCATCTTCAATGCTCTCACTGATGGAAGGAGGTTTTGGCTTAAAATCTCACAATACATGGCCCCGTTCATTCTTCCCTTAACACGGCTCAGTCGTCCTGTCCTCCCTGATTTCCACCCCCATGCTTCACATTCAGGTAGGTGTGGTACTTTCGTGGGATGCAACTCTGGCGTTCTTCTTCCTCCAAACACAACGAAGTTTGAGTTTTTTTACCAAAAACTTCTATTTCTTGGTTTCATCTGACCACATGATATTCTCCCAATCCTCTTCTGGATCATTCCATATGATGCTCTCTGGCAAACTTCAAGACGGGCCCTGGACATGTTTCATACTGGCTTAAGCAGGGGGACACGCCTGGCACTGTAGGATCTGAGTCCCTCTCGGCGTAGTCTGTAACTGATGGTAGCCTTTGTTACTTTGGTCCCAGCTCTCTGCAGGTCATTCATCAGGTCCCTCCGTGTAGTTCTGGGATTTTTGCTCATCGTTCTCATGATCATTTTGACCCCACGGGATGAGATCTTGCGTGGAGCCCCAGATCAAGGGAGATTATCAATGGTCTTGTATGTCTTCCAATTTTCTTACAATTGCTCCCACAGTTGATTTATTCACACCAACCTGCTTGCCTATTGTAGATTCACTCTTCCCAGCCTGCTACAGGTCTACAATTTTGTTCCTGGTGTCCTTCGACAGCTCTTTGGTCTTGGCCATGGTTGAGTCTTTTATACATTTAACGAAGTCAAACAGGTGCCATTAATAAAGGTAACGAGTGGAGGACTGAAGAGCTTCTTGTTGTTACAGGTCTGTGAGAGCCAGAAATCTTGCTTGTTTGTGGGTGACCAAATACTTATTTTCACCATGATTTACAATTAAATTCTTTCCTGGATTTTTATTTCTCATTTTGTCTCTCATAGTTACAGAACTCTCTCATCTCTCTCTAAGTAGGAGAATGTGCACACAGTGGCTGACTAAATACTTTTTTGCCCCACTGCATCTCTAGCTCTTAATGTGAATGTTCTGAGTCAGAAATGTTAGTCAGAGTTCTAGACCATCAGTAGCTCGGTCGGGTTAATCAGAGCTGGACTTAACAGATCCATGAATGAAGGTTCCGATCAGCTGGGGATGGTGTTTGAGACGCCAAGTTTAACACCGCAAACGACGTGAAGGAAATCAGAAAGGTGGAGCTGCTGATGCTGTATAACTCTCCCAGAACATTTCTGACTGATCCATCAAACCAAACCCAGCTAGAAGCTGATCCAGCATTTTTGGTGATGGGACTCAAACTGATCTTCAGTCTCGTTGATCCTGTAGGTACATGCATGTATTCAATAAAGAAAGAACCTCAGGAGAGCGGGTGTGTTAGTTGATGATCTGAGGGTCTCAGGTATGATTTAGAGTATAGGCTGGATAAAGCTCTGTGGGTAGATGTTACTGTAGATTGGTATGTTCTCTGTTCTTGTTCATTAGCAGCAGTAGTAGTAGCAGTGTTATTCTGAGTCTGCTTTGTGTTTGTAATGGGGCTTTAGTCAGAATGTTATAATATTGTGTAACCCATTATCAGTACGTACTTAATGTTTCATATTTCTCTCGCTCTCTCAGGAGTTCGTACCTGCTCATCAAACATCCTAGCTTGTCCCCCCTGTCCTTGTCCTGTATCCGTTATCACTCTGAACCCTTCACCCGGGGTGTGCCCAGACCTCTCTACCCTAATGTCTCTAGCCCCACCCATGATATCGCTCGCCCGCTCCATCAGTCCTGCGTATGGCTGCAGGAGTTGAAGAACTCTCCGGCAGAAGGTGAATGGGTGAAGCCGGACGCCGCTCCCGAACCCTCTAAAGCCGTGGTTCGCAAGTCTCTGGGTCAGAGAGTCCTGGATGAGCTGAAGCATTATTACCATGGCTTCAGACTGCTGGGGATCGACACCAAAATAGCAGGACGCATGGTGTGGAGACTGCTGCATGGACAACAGCTCACCCGCAGAGAGAGGAGGAGGGTACGTACCCTAAACAAACCTCCACTGGGGGGCACTGTCACATAATCACAATCTGCTGTAAGATTCTCAGAGATGCTACTATAAACATTATGGTACAGACAGAGATGAGGAGAGAGAGAAACTGTAATGGGTTTAGGAGTATAACTGTCACTGAAACCTGATTTAAAAAAATGTAATGTAGTATTATTATTGTTATTATTATTATTATTGTTAAGGAGGAACGATTACTAAAAGGGAATTAATTTAAATGTAGCTCTTGGGTGTAAGAGAAACTTTCGGTTCTTCTTCCTCTTAGGTATTTTTTAATAAAGTGTCTTTAGTGTAAGCAGAGTTTCTCGTGAAACATTATTTTGAGACACCCCATAGTAACACACAGCTCTCTGAGATAAACCCAGAGGGGCCTGATAATCAATAACGACATATTTTAAGCCTAAGCACTAAGCCCCTGTTTTTGTAGCTGATGAGGACGTGTGCAGATCTGTTCCGGCTCGTTCCCTTCATGGTGTTCATCATCGTTCCCTTCATGGAGTTCCTGCTTCCTGTCTTCCTAAAGCTCTTCCCCGAAATGCTGCCTTCCACCTTCGAGACAGAGTCCAAGAAGGTAACGGATCAGCTTAGGATTTATTCAGGTGGTAATATCATTACAAATGGTGGGCTTTGCATGTGAAATGAGGTAGGCGTGTTTTTGTGCAGTTACTTTTGCTTTAAAATAATGCAGTAAGTAGATGAATGACATTATTCTGCATGTTTTATATGCATATTTGTTAGAAAGTTAGAAGAATTTGGACGTTGAACATTTTGTCTCCAAATTTGAACAAAAATAGTGACTTTGAACATGAGCACCCTACATAAAACACTCAATGGTGCGATCTTACAAAGACGATCCACGGCAGCCCAGTCGGAGGAGAGAATACACCAATATGGTCGGATAATCACCATAAACCCCAGAAGAAGAAGAACTAGGTGTAAAATATACTAGATGTATAGAATATTATTATAGTGTATTGGTCTATGCTTGTGATTTCAGACACTCCCTCAGTCTCTGCTCTGCTGTCCCAGTGATGAGACGAAACTGCATTCGCAGCTAAAGTTTCACTTTATTTTCTCAGATTTAATGTCTTTATTGATTATTATTGTATTGCTTTCCTTTGCTTTAATCTGCTTTTAATCTTTCATATATAAGCTTTAAAAGCAGTCCTTTGGGGGTCGGGAATGGATTAATCCTATGTACATTACTTTGTATGGGGAAATCAGATTTTGACTTCAAACAAATCGGAGTTCAAACGGTCTCCTGGAACCAATTAAGCTTGAATTCTGAGTTTCAACTGTTTCTTTACTTCATAGCAAATAA
Source organism: Ancistrus triradiatus (assembly GCA_025084515.1). Classification (NCBI taxonomy): domain Eukaryota; kingdom Metazoa; phylum Chordata; class Actinopteri; order Siluriformes; family Loricariidae; genus Ancistrus; species Ancistrus triradiatus. The sequence continues at coordinate 105,402 of JAJAGP010000762.1, read as the reverse complement.
ACCAATCACTGTTGTTATGGCAAACTATTTTGTTTAATAACTGAGCGTTCTGGTTGAGCATTTTAATTAATGGCATTTTTCCAGCTCATAAAATCAATGATCTTGTTTAAAAACCATAAGCTACTTTAAAGACCATGAAACAGAGCAATGCATTTACTAAGGCGGCATTCATACAGCAGGTAAAAGTGGCCCAATCCTGATTTTCTTACGAAATCTAATTGTTTTAAGGCAGTTAACACTATTTTGTTAACGTGACATGTATCTGACATTGTGCTGAACCTAAACCGGCTTTCATGCTCAAAAGAGCAAGGGTTCATGTTACCCACTCGTCCGGAGGTAAACAATCAAACGGAGTGAGCAGTAACAGGAACTTCTTTAATGGTCAGGTTAAAACGCGCTCATTATTTGGTCACTTCTTGGCTTTCCGTCTTTGGTTTCTTTATTCTTTGCTTCTAAGCTTTTAACAGGTAGTCCCCACTTTACTATGGTCTGATTTTACAATGGGAATTCGACCATTCATATTCAACAGAAACTGTACTCTGAAGTACGAGTTTTGATCCTTTTTCGCCCCGGGTGATGATAAAACAGTTTGAGGTACACGCTGATCAGGTCTCTGGCTGCTTTCTCTCTACAGGAGGAGAAACAGAAGAAAGGACTGGCGGCTAAACTGGAGCTGGCTAAGTTCCTGCAGGAGACCATCGCCGAGATGGCACGCAGGAATAAAGCTGCAGCAGGTGGAGACGAGACCCAGAAATTCTCCTCTTATGTACAGCAGGTGCGAGAGTCCAGAGCGGTACCACCTTACCAGCATCAGCTTTGTTTATAATGGGCTTACATTCTAATCTCCTTTATTAGAAATGTTTTATTAACGAGAATTTACTCAGGGTCTGCATTATAGTCTCTGTGTGTTAGTTATTACACTTTATAAGACAGTTTAAAATATTAAAATGTGTGTGTGCAGGTGAGACACACAGGTGAGCAGCCCAGCACTCAGGACATCGTTAAGTTCTCCAAGCTGTTCGAGGACGAGCTGACGTTGGAGCATCTGGAGCGCCCCCAGCTGGTGGCTCTGTGTAAACTGCTGGAGCTGCAGCCCATCGGCACAAACAACCTGCTACGGTTCCAGCTCATGATGCAGCTACGCACCATCAAATCAGACGACGAGGTCAGAGACGGAGAAAATAATAATCCAGAGAATAATTATTTATTGTAATGAATGAGTGCTGGATGATCATTTAGTGCAGGAGTTCCCTTAAAGAAATGAATAATGTGGCTCTGATAATTGCTGTGTGTGTCTGTGTGTAGATGATCTCTAAGGAGGGTGTTTCAGTGATGACCGTGGCTGAGCTCCAGGCTGCATGTAGGAGCCGAGGAATGAGAGCCCTAGGACTGACCACAGATCAGCTACGAGAACAGCTGCAGCAGGTACGACCAAAATGCCACTGTTCTAGCAAAGCTCAGGGTAATGTTTTGGGGATGATTCCTACACCACGTTACCTAGTTTGGGCGCACAAACCTACGTTCTTATAGGTGCAGCCACCATCCAACAGACGTGTTTCTGCCAGAGCAGATGTAGGACCTACAGACCAGAGCTGTCTGAATTTGATAGAAAATATATGATGATATTTATTTTAGGGATAGTACATCGATTTTCAGCTCAAAATATCTATTGTACACAGTAACGTATTTCAGCTGTTTTTATGTTTTCAGTGAACTACATGGAATATCACAATATGTCGCAATATATCGCAATACTATTGCATCATGACGTGTATCGTATCGTGAAGTCCTTTCCGATATCCACCCCTACTGAAGACGATGGCTGTGTTAGCCTGTTTGTTGCTGATTTATTTTTTTTGGTGTAATGCTCAGCACATGGAGGTAAATGCAGTGCAGTGACGTTGCATTTTAATACTAATAATAAGGTGCAGTGCTCATTTCGGCAACTGATTTTGGTTTCGTTTTAGTCCTAGGCTTTGGAATGAAATCTGTAAGAATTTATCATATTTTAATAATTTATAATTTGCTTGTTTTACTTGACAAAAATGAAACGTTTCAGTTTCAATTAAATTAAAAAATATTTGGCATAATGGTAGTCATGCATTTTTAAAAGTTTTATTATTTTAGAGGTGTTATTAATTATCGCTAATATTCATAAACAATGGCTTAAAAGCTACGTCAAGTCAGATCTATTTATATAGCGCTTTATACAATGGAGCATTGTCTCAAAGCAACCTTACAATTTTAATCTTCTAATATCTACGTACAGTCCCAAATTGAGCAAGCCTAGGGCGACAGTGGAAAGCAAAAACTCCCTAAGTGTTATGAGGAAGAAACCTTGGGAGGACCGAGACTCATAAAGGGACCCAACCTCCTTGGACGGCGTAGATGATAAATCTAAGAATAAAACTAATTTATCTAAACTAATAAGTCATGGAGTCATAGTTCAAATAAAATGTGAAATATGCACATCGGCATTAAGTAGTCGTTGGCGGCACTTCATCCTGAGCCAAGCGGAGGAGGGAGAGAGTTACTGCCCTCTGGTGGCCTGGATATGGTGGGGCTGGAGCTAATGACGGAAGCAGCTTGAGTGAAGCTGCAGCATATGAACATCATATGTGGGGCTGGAACTGGTACCGGAACACAGCTCAGAGAGAAAACAGGAAATGTAATTAGTTATTGATTAAGAGCACAGAGTCTATTAACAATCACTGATGCCATGTGTAGCATGAGACCCCGGCAGCATTAGCTATAGCAGCATAGCTAGAAAGAGGAGAACTGGTAGGTAACACAGCCGAGAGGGATCATCGGCAACCCCACGTCTCTGATCACCATAAGACTCTTTGACCATGAACCCCCAGCTCTGCCCTTAGTCTAAGGCAAGGATGCACGAGTCAAGATCATGAGAACCGAAGCCCAGTTCAGCCAGACTGCCCACTCCCGGCTAACCGACAAGGCAGGCAGGCCAGACATGACTCCGGCCCCAGTGACCCAAGCCATGCATCCTGGTCTAAGTCTAGTCAAAAGCCTGAGCAAATAGGTATGTCTTTAGCCTATACTTAAAATTTTGTAGAGTGTCTGAGTCTCGGACGAAAGTGGGAAGTTTATTCCATAGTTGGGGGGCCATGTATGAGAAAGCCTTTCCCCCTGCTGTGACTTTTTTAATTCTAGGAACTAAAAGAAGTCCTGCATCCTGCAAACGAAGTAGACGAGCTGGGTTGTAAAACTCTAACAGTTCACTCAGATAATGTGGGGCCAGGCCATGTAGAGCTTTATAAGTTGTAAGAAGTATTTTGTAATCAATGCGGAATTTAACTGGTAACCAGTGCAGTGATGATAGAACAGGAGTGATATGATCAAATTTTCTAATTCGAGTTAGCACTCGGGCAGCTGCATTCTGAACTAACTGAAGTTTTTTATAGATTTAGTAGAGCATCCAGTAAGGCGTTACAGTAATCCAACCTTGAGGGTTATAACGCATGAACCAGTTTTCTCTGCATCATTAAAGAGAGGATATTTCTAGTTTTAGCGATATACTAGTAATTGAAGAAAGAAATTTGAAGGCCCAAAGTGAGTGTGATGCTGCTAATGTGCGCATCAAAGGAGAGATTCTGAATTAAAATGTGACCCCCCAAGTTTTTTTAACAGACCGACTGGGCAATACTGGACAGCCATCTTAGATTTAGGATAGATGTAGCCAACCTGTCTCTCACAGGCCTTGGGTCCCACTAATAGCACCTCATTTTTTATGATTTATCGGAGTCAAGTAAGAGAAAATTAAATAACATCCAATCTTTTATTTCCTTTACACAGTCCTCGATTTTGTTGATTGTAAAGCTGTCATTAGCTTTGGCTGATATGTACAGCTGTGTATCATCTGCATAGCAGTGGAAACTAATGCCATGTTTACGAATAACTGAGCCTAGTGGCAGCATGTTTAGTAAAACATCATGGACTATATTGTTAAATGCTGCACTTAAATCGAACAGAACAAGAAAAGAAACACATCCCTTATCTGAGGACATTAACAAGTCATTTAGTACCCTAAGTAATGCTGTTTCAGTACTATGATGGGGCCTGAAGCCAGACTGAAATGTTTCATAAGTACCATTCCTTTGGAGGTAACTGCAGAGCTGCTGATAGACGGCTTTTTCTAAGATTGTGGACAGAAACGGTAGATTGAAATTGGTATATAATTAGATATCACACAAGGGTCAAGATTGGCTTTTTTAATCAGTGGTTTGATAACGGCAAACTTAAAGGATTTGGGCACATAACCAAAGGTAAGGGATGAATTTAAAATAACTACCGTATTTTTTTTTGTATCATAAGGCGCACTTAAGATCCTTTAATTTTCTCAAAAATCGAAAGTGCGCCTTAAAATGCAGTGCGCCTAATGTATGAATTCATTCTGGTTGTGCTTTCTGACCTAGAACTGGTTGTAGATGGTACACGGCGCTCATAAATCTGTCAATGTTTTAGCACGGCTTGGTAAGTTACGAAGCTCACGGCCACCGTAGTCATGAGCATCGCGGAGTAATACGATCTGTGCCTCAGCATTAGCGTATGTGCATTCATTCATTTATTTTCGAAGCGGAATTTAAACTCAACGGCATCAGTCACGCAGTACAACATGGAAATAGAGCAACTGCGAGAGAATTCAACATTAACGAATAAATGATACGGAAGTGCAGGAAGCAAGAAGACACCCTGCACCAGGTAAAGACCAAACTGAGTTTCCGAGGGAACTTAAGAGTTTTGTTTTATTTAATGCGCCTTATAACCTGGTGCGCTTTATAACCCGAAAAATACGGTAACACTGGCTCTATAATATTAGGTATTACTTGTTTGAGTAAATGTGTAGGAATGATAATTTTCCTGACATGATTTATTAAAATAGTGTGTAATTAAGCAGTGTAGTGTGTACGGTACATTCAGCACAGTTTCACTGGGATTTAACAAGATATTATAGTATAGATGATATTTGAGTAGTAAGTTTTTAAGAATCTGTCACTACTGATGCGTTTTGTGATCTCACGTATCATAATAAATATCGTGAATCATGAGTGTTTTTTAAATATTGTGATAGTGTTTTTTTTTTTTTTTTTTTAATCAGGTCACTCACCCCTAAGTCTAATGTTAATGTGTAACTGTACTTAGGTTATGTTTTATAACGCAGCTCGAGCTCTAGTACTATAAATACTACTGTCACTATTAAAGCTGCATGGACCGGAACAGAATTTTCTCCCACTGACCTTGGGGATGGACTTTTTAAGTATTTTGTGATCTCCGTTAGACTTGTGACACTATTGTCTAGTTTCAGGTCGTTCCAGAAAGTGTACATCTTGGTTCTCATTTTCAAATGTTATTTTTTATTTATCTTGTCTTGTTTTTGTTGAGAGGGGTCATTCTTTAACATGTTAGCAAAGTTTAAATTAAGACTGCCAATGTGTGTGGTGTGTTGCAGTGGTTGGACCTGCACCTGAAGGAGAACGTTCCTCCTTCACTGCTGCTGCTTTCCAGAGCCATGTACCTGACAGACCTCAAACCTAAACCTCCTATCATACCACCTGTGCCTAAACTGGAGGTACGAAATTCCCTGTGAATTGTTCCATCTGACGAAATGAAGCACAGAAAGATTAGGACCGTTGGATTAGAGCAGAGTGGAGCATGTGTAACAGGCACAGAGAGAGAGAGAGAACAGAGCTGCTATAGGGGATAAAGAAATAATTAAATCGTACACAGTGATTGCCGTGTGCTATACAGGGAGTGTATAGGCTAATATGAGCATTATTAAACAGGCTGAGAAGAGTCGGAGAGTTCAGCTGGATGTTAAATAATGATTACAATAAAACGTTCTCTTAAATCAGCTTTGAACATGTCATGGTTCATGCGGGTGAGAGTGGTGAGAGAAAAACTCCTGGAGAGCATTAAGGCTCAGACCCAGCCTCCTCGATTAACCTAGATTTGATCACTCCCCAAAAAGTGATCGGTGGCCATTTGGTGATTCCTCAGTTTAATTTCAGGGTTGCCAGATCTCTAAGAAGCCTGGGCAGCAACCAGCTCATTGAGTGGAACAGAGCAGCAGCGCCAAGGGACTAACCATGTTTATTTTAACTTTCAATACATTATTCAGTAAGTTACAGGAGTTATTCAACAATTTATTATTAAATTGTTAATAGGCTTTGTGTTAATGCTTTTGCCCAACTTTAGGTTAATGTAAGTGTTATAAGCATGTTTAACATACAGTATCTAAACTCCTCTGTTTACAATACATTGAACTTACGATGGGTTTTTCAGAACGTGACCCCATCCTACTCCTGTTTAAACACTTAAACAATCAGATAACTACAGAAATATGATTAAGTGCATGTAAGCACACGGAGTTAATGTGAGGGGCTGCGTTGGTGTAGGACAGTAAAGGCTTGTTGTTGTGAGTCGGTGTTAGTGGCAATAGTAGGCATGCTCTGTAGTGAGTGCGCTCTATCATGCATGCGTGTGTGTGTGTTTGTGTGTGTGTGACAGAAAGCTCCTGTTGAGACTGAAGCTAACACGAAGCCTCTTTCTTCCTCTGTGGAAATGCTGGTTGACTCCGCCCCCGTTATTAAGGACAGGAAGGTAGGTCTGAACACTAATACAGAATCTATACAGATTAAAATGATAATTTAACCTAATTCATTGTGTTATATATTCATATTTAAACGCGTGTGTGTGTGTGTGTGTGTGTGTGTGTGTTAGGCGGAGGAACTGGTGGAGAAGCAGCGCAGCCTGGACATGCCATCACCCGAGGCTCAGTTAATCCACGTAAGTGTGTGAGGAACCCCATGAGGAGGATAAGCGAGGCATTCGATTGAACCGGATCACAGGATTTAATGCTAATCCAGTTTGTGCTCTCAGATGTACTGAGCTGGTTAATTTCATTTAACCCATCCACCGACGTATGGAACAGGGGCGCATCTGAAATGCCTCACCTTCAAAAATCCAACCCGAAACAAAAAGCACTGATTGATAAAATATCAATAATGAATTGGTCACTAAACTGTTCATAGAGGTAAATGAAAAAAATAACCCTGTTATTGATGATGTACGACCAAGTGCTGTGTTAAACTTTATATGTGTAATATGTATTTATTTAGAATAAGCTTCACATATGCATGTTAAGTGTCCATTACATCATCATGATGTAATTTAACACACAGCATTAACACTGAAACATTCGGAGCACAAACACTTTACAATAAAACACATATTTAGGTCATTTTGAATAAAAAATGATCAAAATTTACTCAATCTGTGCACTTGGAGAACCGTCCAGCTTTGTTACTTGATAGCAAATAAAGAAATCACAGATATGAAACTTTTTATTTGGTACCTTAACATTTTGGCTTTGTGACATGTACTTCTAACAAGTTCTATGAAATCATTCTGATGAATGGCACATTTATCCAAATCCAGTAGAGGAAAAAATATAGAATGATTTTGTAATTTGCTAAATGTCTCTAAAACAAATGTATACAGATGCAAATCAGTCTGCAGTTAAAGGGGGCACTTACTGTATGGAGCACAAAAATGTGTGCAAAAACCAGATAGAACAAAAGTACAGATGATAGAAAAGACTTTATCCTAAGTATTCTTTGGAGAGGTGAGTCTTCAGACTTCTGTGGAAGGGAGGAAGATGGACACTGGGCCGTTCTGACTGCTGTTCGAAGCTCATTAAAGGAGTGAGATGAGAAAACGTTTTTAGGTTCTGAACCCCTTAGCAGTGGAACATGAAGATGGGACAGTAAGCAGAACACAAGCACAGCATTAATCCAACCTGGAAATGATGAGAGTTTGGATGAGGATCTGATCTGTTCTGGTTAGAAAAGGACATGTTCTTCTGATAGAGTTGGCTACCTGAATGCAAGCATAGACCCAACAAGTAAGCTCTCAGCTTAAACCATGGAAAGGACCATGGAAACTCATTCAAGAAGGAAATCTGTGTGGCTAAAGATGTTGGTTGTTCCCAGACAGCATATAAGCAGTTAAATTAATACATCAAAGTGTCGGGATGGGAAAACTCAAAGTAATGCGGCTTGAAAATAGAAAACACAAAACAAGTGAGAAACAAAAGGGCAGGAACATGACTCTAACTGTAAGAAATGGGCTGGATGAAATGGGATTGACATTTAAAAAAGCCAAACAAAACCCAGCACAAACACCTAAACAGGAGATATTGACATGAATCACCAATCTGCATCAGATAAGGAGACGATGCTGGAACTTTAAGTCCTAACGGCCACACAGGTGGAGACTGAAAATTTGGAGACTTTTCTCATTCCAATGATAGAAAAAGGGTTTGGGGATGAACTTTCTTGGTTTAAATCGTACTTAACTGACCGGTACCAGTTTGTTCATATAAATAATCTAAGGTCTAAGCTCTCAAAAGTGAAGTATGGCGTGCCTCAGGGGTCAGTGCTTGGCCCGCTTTTATTCTCTCTGTACATGCTACCACTGAGGCTCAGTTATTTTTTCGTAAACATGGCATTAGTTTCCACTGCTATGCAGATGATACACAGCTGTACATATCAGCCAAACCTAATGACAGCCTTACAATCAACAAAATTGAGGACTGTGTAAAGGAAATAAAAGATTGGATGTTATTTAATTTTCTCTTACTTAACTCAGATAAAACTGAGGTTCTATTAGTGGGACCCAAGGCTATGAGAGACAGGTTGGCTACATCTATCCTAAATCTAGGTGGCTCTCCAGTATTGCTCAGTCCGTCTGTAAAAAACTTAGGGGTCACATTTGATTCAGATCTCTCCTTTGATGCGCACATTAGCAGCATCACTCGAATTGCTATTTTTCAATTATGTAATATCGCTAAACTTAGAAATATCCTCTCTTTTAATGATGCAGAGAAACTTGTTCATGCGTTTATAACCTCAAGGTTGGATTACTGTTACTTACTGGATGCTCAAGTAAATCTATAAATAAACTTCAGTTAGTTCAAAATGCAGCTGCCTGGGTGCTAACTCGAACTAGAAAATTTGATCACATCACTACTATTCTATCATCACTACACTGGTTACCAGTCAAATTCCGCATAGATTACAAAATACTTCTTATAACTTATAAAGCTCTACATGGCCTGGCCCCACATTACCTGAGTGAACTCTTAGAGTTTTACAATCCAACTCGTCTACTTCATTCACAGCGTGCAGGACTTCTTTTAGTTCCTAGAATTAAAAAAGTCACAGCAGGGGGAAAGGCTTTCTCATACATGGCCCCCCAACTGTGGAATAAACTTCCCACTTTCGTTCAAGACTCAGACACTTTCCAAATTTTTAGGTCTAGGCTAAATACATACTTATTTACACAGGCTTTACGCCAAGGCTTTTTGACTAGATTTAGACCAGGATGCATGGCTTGGGTCGTGGGGGCCGGAGGTCTGGAGTCATGTCTGGCCTGCCTGCCTTCGAACCTTTGACTCCATGACTTTAGTTCGCTCTTAGATTTATCATCTACGCCGCCCAAGGAGGTTGGGTCCCTGTTGAGTCTTTGGGTCCTCCCAAGTTTTCCTTCCTAGAACTAGGGAGTTTTTCCTTGCCACTCTCGCCCTAGGCTTGCTCAATTTGGGATTGGACATAGTTATTAGGAGATAATCTAAACTTGTAAAGTTGCTTTGAGACAATGCTCCATTGTAAAAAGCGCTATATAAATAAATCTGACTTGACTTGACTCTATCGAAGATTTAAAAGAATGTTGTTTAGGATGAAGATTAAAAAAGATTAAAATGGCTCATTTGTCATGAATTGTTAATTGAACAGTTGATTGCAGATTTTATTTTATTAATTCTAATGCATGCACCCAGTTTGTGATTGTGTGTGTGTGTGTGTGTGTGTGTGTGTGTGTTTGTTTTAGGCAAAAGGAGCAGAAATGGCTCAGAAATCTAAAGTTAGTGCTAATGGACTTTGAGAGGCTTTCATTCTCCTGGATGAAGATTCTCCTGATCACCACCATCTCAGGCTACACACACACACACACACACACACACACACACTCTCCACTGTGTCGGTGTTGTTTCGAGAGCAGCAGCTCGCGGTTGGAGTGGGTAAGAATGAGGAGGGAGAGTTTCAGAGCTAATCCTGTTTTAAACTGTACATTTGTAAATAGATTGTAAGATATCTCCAGCACATTATTACTGATGATGTCATAACACTGACCAAGCTTCGGACTCTGTTTGTGCACCATACGTAACTCCAGCCACATCTCTCATGATTGGTATCTCTGTGTGTGGAGGGAGTTTTTATTAGTATTTATATCGCTGTTTAAATGACGATATAATGAACTAAATGATTTTCTGTTCCCGCCTTTGTACTGAAGCTGAGCGATCTTCAGTTTATTTCGTGTTAGAGCTGGGGTGGGGTGGAGAAAAACTGAGTTGGAACACCCACACTTTGTTTTTACCCCCTAGCGCATTAGATCACTGTGCCCCTCCCAGGTGCCCTCTACACCTTTAATCCAGCTTCACTGTTTAGTTTGGCATTGAACAAAACTCTTAAAACCTAGATCCTCATTTCTGGAGTGTGAGTTTTTTTGGGATTAGTTTAATCAATTGTTGTTGTTATTTAAATGCCCTTAACCCTTGGTTCAGATTTGATTATAATCTGTCACTTTATAGGATAATGTGGAAAAGGAATAGTGGAATTTATGTTCTCCCCGGTTCTCCGTGGGTTTACTCCCGGTACTCTGGTTCCTCTCACAGTCCAAAGACATGCTTTAGGTTAATTTACTTTTACTTTTATTTATTTTTTTTTTAATCCCCCATCCAATGACCGCTCATCTGGTTTGCATTTGGTCTCAACCCCAGGTCTCTGCTTTAGTGGGGTAGCGAATGCATTCCGATTTCTCACTAGTCCAGTTCCTGATCTTTTTCTCTGTCTGTCTGTCTGTCTCTGTCTCTCTCTCATATATCAGGTCTTGAGTAGATTAGATGAAAGATCTCGGATCCTAAAGCTCATAAACTCAAGCTGCAAGCTTTTTGACCCTTTTCAGATTACACATTGTTAGTATGTTAATCTGCCAGTGTCCTTTTGGCTAACAGAACCACAGTGTGAGCGTGTAGATTGTAGGGGGGGTATTTATTTATGATGATGAATTTATTACGATGACGGGAGCTTGGTAAGAAAGTCATTCAGAACAAGTTAGTGCTGTGCATCTAAACCTGTGTACTGTGTAGTTTAAAGCTGAATCTTTCCATATTGGGGCTTTAAAATAAGACCTTAAAGTTCTGTACTGTTCTAATTCCACATCCTTTACGTGGCTTTACATCTCCTTTAAACTTTAATTATGTGCCAAAAGCCAAAGTTTTGTTTGTTTTTGAAGTTATTGTTGAATGGTGTAAAGAAAAGTTGTTATTGCTGAGTCACATGATCGGTGATTACAGATCTTGTATCACTGCAAAAATGAAGAACTTCCACAGGTAGAAGGCAAATCCAACCACATACTGGACCAGAAATGTTCCTAAAGTAGTGGCACCTCAAACCATTCCATTAGGGGTTTGCAATATGGTGATATTTTATCATACTTTGATAGACAACATGCTTTCCTGATCAAATCGAGGATATCGTCAGTGCTTATAGAACACTGACCAACTGCATGTTTCATTATAAATCCTGATTGGATGAAGTGCAGAACAAGTTGAATGTAAATCACTAAGTAGAGGATAATATTTGAATAGTAGTTTAGGAATCTGTCGCTATTGATACATTTTGTCTGCGATCACGTTTCAAGATAAATATCATCTATCATGAAAATGTCTTTATCGTGATATAATATTTTTACCATATTACCCACCCCTACATTCAATCCTATAGAAATGAACCATATCCAAACAGCTCCTGAAGTATCATCAGCAAGTGAGACAGCATACTTTCAACTGGCACTCCTCAAACGGATGTAAGACATTATTGGCACTCCTAAAACAGCATGTGAGGGAAAAGTACAGGCCCGCAGGTGAATTGCTACTGATGCATAACATGCTGCATTTGCTTTCAGGAAATGGTGTTCATGAGTTTGAAAGTGCTACACACGTGTTCCGTCTCTGTTTCCAGTGTTGAGGATTCCGTCCCAGATTTTCTCATGGTCTCTCACACCCCTGATCCTGTTTAGTTAAACCTCTTGTCTGAAGTGGTCAGGTTGTAGACAGTTTGAGTTGAAACATTTGCTCCCTAAGCTTTGTTTGTTCAGTGTTTGTGTTTGTCTCTGCCCTCTGGCCTCAGCTGTTTCTGGAGTCGGATGGTTTAAGCCTGATGTCTTTCCTCTGCTGCACTTTATGATTAAATGCTGTTTCTGTGTTTAAACTTGGTGCTCGTAACCTGCTCTGCATTTAATTATGACCTCACACTTCTGATTGATGAAGTGAAAAGCAGAGCTGCTCCTGTACCACTCCGAAAAGCAAACAAGTGTTCTATTGTAACTATGGTGTGCATAAACCACTGTTACTGCTTGAAGCTGCAGTCAGACATTGTTTAAATAAAAAAAAGTTTATTCTAGTTACCATGCAACTTTTTTCGGATAAACTGCAGAAAATACTTTTGACAACATATCTCTCACCTGTATAAGAAGCAGTGATAAATAAATACCTGGTGTTTAACAGTGTGGATCAGACTCTTGTTTTGAGTTTGAAGATGAACGAGTGCACACTTATATATGTCATTATAATATTAAATATGTCAGTTACAATGTTAGTTTTACATTGTGTTTATTAAAGTTATTTCTCAGTCATCCTGCCACAAAGAGCTTCTTTCTCATACACCAGTGAGGTGTGTGTCCAGGTCCCAAGCCAAGCTGAAGTGCCACTTGTGAATGAAACAGAATTCTGACTGGAGCAGTGTTCATTCATTTATTCATTCACTTTCCTGTCCCCTTAATCCTGGACAGGGTTGTTTGTTAGATTGCATTACATGCCTATTTGAAGTATTAAAGGCATGCCCAGAAACAAATGAAATACTCCTCTAATCATGTCTTAATGTTAGCTGTGTTTGCTTGTATTTAAGATGTTTTCAGTTTGATTGTTGCATCGTAAGCCTGGTGTTTAAATTACCATTTTAGGTGAAATCAGGTCAGGGTTTCCTTTAATGAGAATGAATCTGCTAGTAGAACTGAGAAACATAGCAGGAACAGAGGTGCAGCTAGAGGATTGAATGTGATATTCAGTAGTCTTCTAAAAAAGTCTGGGCTAATTTAGTGAATTTAACTGCATCAACCCTTCATTTGAAACTAATATTTTGCAAAATGTTTGCGCATGCGTCTAAGTCTCTCTCAACTTGTGATCCGGCAGAAAACAGATTCGAGTTAAAACGCGAGCGAGATAAAAAGCGAGTATCTAAAATTAGATAAAGTTCTAATGGTATAGTAATTATATGAATAGTAATAGAAATATGAACTTACACTACATAGAGAACACTTCAGTAAGGTTTGTACTCGATTTTAATATAAACAGTTTGTCTTCTGGAGCATTAAACGGTGCCGCCTGAGGAACAGTCCTGGTAAAGTTTGTTTCACTTTCGTTTAATTCAAATTAAATTAAAACTTTTTACTGTACAATTTAAAACCAACTGTAGTATTCCCCCATATGTAACAGGTCATACTTTCCATTTCTACATATTTATACCATGTGTAAGTAATTGTTTGAACGTTTATTTCTGTATTTTGTGTTGTACTCTTTTGTTACGTTCATTTCTTTTTACAGGTTGAATGTAATCAGGAACACAAACGTACAAAAGTGGAAGAACCTTATAATTTCTTTAATGTGTTTTAATCTCTACTTTGCATAGTTTCTTGTTCCCTGACCTACACGTCATTTTGTTTCCTTTTTATCTTTTCCTTTTGAGTTCTTTTGTTGTTCTATTAAAATTAGTATTGTTCTTCTAACTTGCTGGATTTAAAAAATAGTATTATTATTATTATTATTATTATTATTAGTTGTAGTAGTATCATTGTCTTGTAGTAAAATTGTGTGTAAAATGCTTTCTTAGGACAAAGCTTTAAAATCTAAGAAAAAGAACTACCTTTCTAACAGCTTCATGGTGAAATCATTATGAAACAATGTTGTTAACTTTTTCATAGGAAAGTAGCTGAAGTACTGTTCAAGTAGCCTGTTTGAAAAGTCGCTTGATGATGTAATATGCTAATTTGCATAGTTATAACATCACATGCTGAAATTCTGGTTCATGCATTCATCTCATCCCGTCTGGACTAATGCATTTACATTTACAGCATTTAGCAGATACCCTTATCCAGAGCGACTTACAATTGGTACATTCTTACAAACCAAGCAATTGTAGGTTAAGGGCCTTGCTCAAGGACCCAACAGTGGCAGCTTGGCAGACATGGGATTTGAACCCTGGACCCTCTGGTCCATAGTCCAGTACCTTAACCGCTAGACTACCACAGTCCAATGCAACTCCCTTTCCATTGGGCTTCCTACCAGATCCATTTGTTCACTTCAGTATGTTCAACATTCTGTGGGGAAGTTCTTGTGTGCTTCAGAAAGTCAGCTTATGTTGCCCCCATTGCGTATGAACTCCACCTGTCTCACTTCAAATTCATTTCAAAGTACTTCTGCTCACATTCAGGCCTCTACATGGCCTGGCTCCTGTCTTTGGATAAAGATCTGTTGTCAGTGTCAAAATTCAGACTAGTCTCTGCCTGGGGTAGTTCATTTAGTGTCATGGCACCTAAATTATGGAACACATTGCCACAAACTCCAAGCCAATGCTCTATACTCTCTTCATTCGAATCTCAACTAAAACCCTACCCTTTCTCCTGGTACTAACTCTCTACCCCACTGTCCTAAGTGTTTTTTCTTTCTCTTTCTCTGCTCCTTGATGTAAAGTGACCTTGTGTATTAAAAAGATGCTATATAAATGCAATGTATTATTATTATTATTATTATTATTATTATTATCACACCGTATTTACATGCTGTCTATTGTTAGTTATCAGTGAACTATATTATCAGTATATAAATATTGATTACTGCACTGAAATGAACAAAATCACAGAATGGCGTTAATTTTTGCCTTACCATGCAGACTCAATGTGCTGCTCTGTCTCTCAGAGCAGACACAGAGCTGTGACTCCCGCTCATGGGCAGTTTTTGTGATAGTCCTCCATGCGCAGTGGTTTATGCAGAATTCTCTTACTCTGACTCTACTTACTTTTTTGGAAGTAACTTGCTACAGGGGTCTGAAAAGTCGCTAAATACAATGATGAAATTGCTAAGTTCTCAGGACTATAATGGTTTTATATTTTAAATAATTTAATTGAAAGTTGTTTTTAAAGGTATTAGCAAAAAGCAAACCCTGTGGTTTCTGGGGAATATTACTACATTCTAACATACAGTGGGGCAAAAAAGTATTTAGCCAGCCACTGATTGTGCAAGTTCTCCTACTTAGAAAGATGAGAGAGGTCTGTAATTTTCATCATAGTTACACTTCAACTATGAGAGACAAAATCAGGAAAAAAATCCTGGAAATCACACTGCAGGATTTTTAAAGAATTTAATTGTAAATAATGGTGGAAAATAAGTATTTGCTCAATAACAAAAGTTCAACTCAATACTTTGTAACATAACCTTTGTTGGCAATGACAGAGGTCAAACGTTTCCTGTAAGTCTTCACCAGGTTGGCACACACTGTAGCTGGTATTTTGGCCCATTCATCCATGCAGATCTCCTCTAGAGCAGTGATGTTTTGGGGCAACATGGACTTTCAACTCCCTCCACAAATGTTCTATGGGGCTGAGGTCTGGAGACTGGCTAGGCCACTGCAGGACCTTGGAATGCTTTTTACGGAGTCACTCCTTCGTTGGCCGAGTGGTGTGTTTGGGATCATTGTCATGCTGGAAGCCCCAGCCACGTTCCATTATCAATGCTCTCACTGATGGAAGGAGGTTTTGGCTTAAAATCTCACAATACATGGCCCCGTTCATTCTTCCCTTAACACGGATCAGTTGTCCTGTCCCCTTTGCAGAAAAACTGCCCCAAAGCATGATGTTCCACCCCCATGCTTCACAGTAGATATGGTGTTCTTTGGATGCCACTCAGCACTCTTCTTCCTCCAAACACGACGAGCTGAGTTTTTACCCAAAAGTTCTACTTTGGTTTCATCTGACCACATGATATTCTCCCAATCCTCTTCTGGATCATCCATATGCTCTCTGGGAAACTTCAGACGGGCCTGGACATCTACTGGCTTAAGCAGGGGGGCACGCCTGGCACTGCAGGATCTGAGTCCCTCTCGGCGTAGTGTGTTACTGATGGTAGCCTTTGTTACTTTGGTCCCAGTTCTCTGCAGGTCATTCATCAGGTCCCTCCGTGTAGCTTTGGGATTTTGCTCACCGTTCTCATGATCATTTTGACCCCACGGGATGAGATCTTGCGTGGAGCCCCAGATTGAGGGAGATTATCAATGGTCTTGTGTGTCTTCCATTTTCTTACAATTGCTCCCACAGTTGATTTATTCACACCAAACCTGCTTGCCTATTGTAGATTCACTCTTCCCAGCCTGCTGCAGGTCTACAATTTTCTTCCTGGTGTCCTTCAACAGCTCTTTGGTCTTGGCCATGGTTGAGTTTGGAGTCTGACTGTTTGAGGCTGTGGACAGGTGTCTTTTATACAGATAACGAGGTCAAACAGGTGCCATTAATACAGGTAATGAGTGGAGGACAGAAGATCTTCTTAAAGAAGAAGTTACAGGTCTGTGAGAGCCAGAAATCTTGCTTGTTTGTGGGTGACCAAGTACTTATTTTCCACCATGATTTACAATTAAATTCTTAAAAAAATCCTACAATTTGATTTCCTGGATTTTTTTTTTCATGTTGTCTCTCGTAGTTGAAGTGTACCGATGGTGAAAATTACAGACCTCTCTCATCTTTCTAAGTAGGAGAACTTGCACAATCAGTGGCTGACTAAATACTTTTTTGCCCCACTGTATTTGGTTTGACACCATAAAGTTAAAACCTTAGGGAGTGTAATGTATTATTTTTTATATTGTTTATATTGTGAGTGTTAAGGAAATTTCCAATATGAAAATAAGTTTATCGTCATTAAATTCTGTAGCTTCCACACAGTTACATGCAGAAAAACATCCAGTTTAGGGATAAACAAACTGAAGTAAACATGTCCTGTAATGTCTCACTAAATTATTGCCCATGTGCAGTAGTGTGTGTGTGCGTGCTAACAGGGTAAATCTGCAGGAGGAGGCGAGCGTTCCAAAATGACAAAGTGAGATAATATTTTTCGACTATGCTTTCTCTAGCAATAATTAGATCAGAATTACTAATCTATGGAGCTCCAAAAAAGAGCTATTAAACAGAGGATGTCAAGAATTAGTGAAGTTGAATTTCAAGCTCATGTTGTTGATCAGTTGTAAAGAGAGAGCGAGATCAGTATCTGAGAGGAGAGATTAAGTGATTATATAACTTATAGAATGATTTGTACTTTAGTTTGATTCAGGAATCAAGATCCGACTCGCCTGAACTCAGCTGCGTGTCCATGAAGAGCGACTGGTCAATGGAACCTCCAAATACCTTCAGAGATGGAGGCTGTACTGCTGATCTGAGGTCAGTAACAACATGCTTTTACTGTATTATAGTTTGTTCATTAAAGATTTTATGTTATTTATAACTTCCAAACTATTTTTCCTGTTAGAACCCAGAGTGTTGATGTTACATTTCACATTAAATAAAATGTATGTATTTATTTTTGCTCTAATAAAATCTGTCCTTTAGATCAGAATCACATGAGCCTAACTGTGGGCAGAGCGACAGTTTAATGGAACCGCCACAGAAGTTAAGAAAGCTAGACTGTTCTACTGATGTGAGGTAAAGACCATATACAGTGGGGCAAAAAGGTATTTAGTCTGTCACTGACTGTGCAAGTTCTCCTACTTAGAAAGATGAGAGAGATCTGTAATTTTTATCATAGCTACACTTCAACTATGAGAGACAAAATGAGAAAAAAAATCCAGGAAATCACAGTGTAGGATTTTTAAAGAATTTAATTGTAAATCATGGTGGAAAATAAGTATTTGGTCACCCACAAACAAGCAGGATTTCTGGCTCTCACAGACCTGTAACAACTTCTTTAAGAAGATCTTCTGTTTTCCACTCATTACCTGTATTAATGGCACCTGTTTGACCTCGTTATCTGTAGAAAAGACACCTGTCCACAGCCTCAAACAGTTAGACCCCAAACTCAACCATGGCCAAGACCAAAGAGCTGCCGAAGGACACCAGGAAGAAAATTGTAGACCTGCAGCAGGCTGGGAAGAGTGAATCTACAATAGGCAAGCAGGTTAGTGTGAATAAATCAACTGTGGGAGCAACTGTAAGAAAATGGAAGACATACAAGACCATTGATAATCTCCCTCGATCTAGGGCTCCACGCAAGATGTCATCCCGTGGGGTCAAAATGATCATGAGAACGGTGAGCAAAATCCCAGAACTACACGAAGGGACCTGATGAATGACCTGCAGAGAGCTGGGACCAAAGTAACAAAGGCTACCATCAGTAACACACTACGCCCAGAGGGACTCAGGTCCTGCAGTGCCAGCGCGTGCCCCCTGCCTTAAGCCAGTACATGTCCAGGCCCGTCTGAAGTTTTTGCCAGAGAGCATATGGATGATTCAGAGAGAATTGGGAGAATATCACGTGCTCAGATGAAACCAAAATAGAAACTTTTTGGTGTAAAAAACTCAGCTCGTTGTGTTTGAATGCTGAGTTGCATCTTACTGTGAATGCATGGGGGTGGAAACATCATGCTTGGGGCAGTTTTTCTGCAAAGGGGACAGGACAACTGCTCCGTGTTAAGGGAAGAATGAATGAACGGGGCCTGCATCGTGAGATTTTAGAAGCCAAAACCTCCTTCCATCAGTGAGAGCACTGAAGATGGAACGTGGCTGGGGCTTCCAGCATGACAATGATCCCAAACACACCGCTCGGCCAACGAAGGAGTGGCTCCGTAAAAAGCATTTCAAGGTCCTGGAGTGGCCTAGCCAGTCTCCAGACCTCAGCCCCATAGAACATTTGTGGAGGGAGTTGAAAGTCGGTGTTGCCCCAAAACATCACTGCTCTAGAGGAGATCTGCATGGATGAATGGGCCAAAATACCAGCTACAGTGTGTGTCAACCTGGTGAAGACTTACAGGAAACGTTTGACCTCTGTCATTGCCGACAAAGGTTATGTTACAAAGTATTGAGTTGAACTTTTGTTATTGAGCAAATACTTATTTCCCTCCATATTTACAATTAAATTCTTTAAAAATCCTACAATGTGATTTCCTGGATTTTTTTTTCTCATGTTGTCTCTCATAGTTGAAGTGTAGCTATGATGATAATTACAGACCTCTCTCATCTTTCTAAGTAGGAGAACTTGCACAATCAGTGGCTGGCTAAATACTTTTTTGCCCCACTGTAAGGAATGTCATCTGAGAATTTAAGGACAGAAAAAAAACAGTTTTATGATCTAATTGTCCCTTTTTGACTGTTAAAGATTGCAATCAAGTCTGATACAGGATAAGAGATCAGACTCACCTGAACTCAGCTGCGTGTCCATGAAGAGCGACTGGTCAATGGAACCTCCAAATACCTTCAGAGATGGAGGCTGTACTGCTGATCTGAGGTCAGTATAAAGTGATTGATCAGGTCATTATACACACTTCATAAGCTGCATCACGAGCCTTAAGCAGTTAAATGGGGAAAGTGATAGAACTGACCTGTATTTATTGGTGTGTTTGGTTTGTTTACAGAATCCACAAGCAGAGATCAAACATTAGCAGCAGAAATCAACTGGAGTCCATTTTCAAGGTGTGTGTGTGCGTGAGTGTGCGTGCGGGTTCGTGTGTAAGAGAGAGTGTTTGTATTTTGTGTTTATATGGATGATCCACACCATGTCACAACAACATCACAGACATTCACAGTATAAAATAGAGCAGTGGAAAACTTGTACCTCAGCCTGATACCCATACTATATTAGACATTTCTGTAAATAGATGTACTAAGTGAATGTCAGGAGTGTAAATAAGACAAAAATCTCAACAACGCAGCTGAATAATGAGAAACAGAGAACTTAATGAGAAGAAATTATTAACACCAACTGTTTCTGTGACATGTTAAGTTTTATTGTTGTATAGGGACGTGAGAGAGAGAGAGAGAGAGAGAGAGAGAGAGAAAGTGTGTGTGTGCGCACGCATGCATGCATGCGTGTAGATTGCATGTAGATAGAGATTTTTTGCTGTAGTTATGTGCAGAGTGGTTTTGATTTGGGGATTGGATCTCAGTGTCCAGTGTGGTTGATTTGGTAGGATAGTTACAGATGAAGCAGAGATCTAGATTGTGACCAAAATAGTTGCAAATACGAGCATTTTTGAACGCATACGAGGTAGAATTCCACGCGGTTGCATTTTTGCAAGTGCATGACGTTCTATTTGTTTTTGTACCTCACTTGAACGAGAGAGATCTTGACCTGAATGCGCTAGCACTGTTACCGAGTGTTTATCGGGTCTGTCTCAATAGTTAGTTAGTGCCCTTGCTGCCTACTTCCTTTGTAGGGCGAGTTACCGACTGCATCACCTGTTGTTCTCCCAATCTGCATGTGCTTAATTTATAGAACTACTTCAACTGTTGGCAGGAATGCTTGCAAAGTTTTAAAGGTCTGGATTCTAGTCTTTGCCGTTTAACTTTGCCATTGCACAGTGAGTGAACACAGTGTTTAAAACATCCAGCAGCAACATCAGTGTTACTGCAGTGCTGAGAATGATCCACCACCAAAATAGTACCTGATCTGTGGTGGTCCTGTGGGGGTCCTGACCATTAGAGAGCAGAGTAAAGGGGATGAACAAAGCATGTAGAGAAACAGGTGGACTACAGTTAGTAATTGTAGAAGAAAGTGCTTCTATATGGTAAGTGAAACTGATAAAAATGGAAAACAATTAGTGTAGAAACAATGAGGTGGGGATAATGTTATGTCTGATCAGTGTATATATTCATTATTGTCATTGTATTTATAGCTATTCTACCTATGAGTGAGAAATAATCGCATATTGTTTTAACACCCAAATATGTGATGAAAATAGTGTTCAGTGGAATAGAAAGTGTCTGAATTGGCATGTTACATAGGTTCTTATTAAATGGTACAGCAGTCATTTTTTGTGTCAGTATTGATGACTGGTATAGGTCTGTAACTGTAGGGTTTGGTAGGATATTTTTCAGTTGTAGGGAAATTTAAGCCGTAGTCATATCAGTAATAAATCTCATATTTTGTTTGATTTCTGTTGTTAATTTATTGAATGGTGGTGCTAGTATTGGCCAGAAATGTTTGTAAAACATGTTTGGACCTGGCGATTTATTTTTTGGCATTTGAGTTAATACCTTGTGACATTCTTCTCATGATACTGTTTCTTCTAGTGTCCATTTTGTTCTTCTGTTAGCTTTGGTAGTTAATATTTTTGAGAAAATAGTTAATATCTTCTAAATTTGGGTCATGGTCTGATGAATATTGTTTTATTTTTTTAGAATACAATAGAATGCCTTTATTGTCACTATACGTACAATGAGATTAAATCTACATTCATTTAATCTAGGTTCTGCATAATTCTTTATAATTTCCTATTGGGTCCTTAATTGCTGGGATTATTGTTTATTTGTTTCTTGTAATGGGACTTGTAAGTGTTTTGTCTTTATTCAATGTTTAATCTTTCATATTTAAGCCTTTATCTTTGTAGTAGAAGTTTGGTTCCCTCATTTATCAGTTAGTTGAGCTGGAATTCGTAGTTTCTTAACTCTTTTTGTATTACTTTTGTGGAGTTGTTTACTATTGTTTACAATACACTCTGTCTTTTTTTTTGCTCAGAATTTTCATATTTTCATGAAATATGTTCGTCCTTTTCTTATATGTAGACTAGGTTATTACAACCCCAACTCAGAAAAAGTTTTGATGGTATGGAAAATGGGGAAAAAAAAGTGGTCTTTATCTGTAGTTTGACTTCTATATCATTGCAAACGGTATGCAATGATATTTCATGTTATTCCAGGATAATGATATTTCAGGATATTTCATGTTTTTTCTGATGAACTTAATTTCATTTGTTAAACAACATACATTGCTTCATTTCAGGCTTGGGACGGGGGCAATTTATGGCTAGTAATGAAGTCAAAACCTAAATTTATGGTGTGATTTTAAACAGGTGATGTCAACAAGTGATTATAACCATGATTAACCATGTACAAAAGCAGCACCCAGAAAAGGCGATGATAGTGGTATTTATTGTAATGAATCGAGCTTCAGGTTCAGCAATAGTGGTATTACGTATGAAATATATTTGTTATATATAAGGATGGCTACACCTCTTTGTTTTGAGTTGCAATGGGCTGAGAATATATGGCCATGGAGTGAATTCAATTTGTTTTGGTCAATTTCTGTTAAGTCAGTTACCTGTAGGAGGCACATATTTTTTAGATGATTTTGTATATATTTTTTATTCCCTGAAATCCAATACCATGCATGTTCCAATATATGAGTTTTAGCTGTGACATATGTTTTTGAGTGTAATATGATCATTGTGACTTTTACTTCTTTTGATCTGCTGCAGACACTATAAACTGTTTCAGTCCAAGTATACCTGTGTTATGATCTCATCACAACATGCTATATCTAACATCTTCTATTATCTACACCATACTGTTCACTATTTACCTGTATAGTCTTATACTAGGAACCTTCAACAGCTTAATTTTACTGTCAGAGGCACCGAGAGCAGGATGGGTTTTCCTTCTGAGCTTGGTTCCTCTCAACATTCCTCAGACGGGAAGTTTTCCCTCATATTCCCCAATCATCTCTATCTGTACCATTTCCTGTTCCTGTGTATTTCTAATCAGGAGCTAGAGAACAAAGTCATCACTCTGTTAAATAAAGAGTTGGAGAGATTTAAGAAGCTTCTGAGTCCAGATTACCCAGCTTGCACTGAGAGGGAGGTTGAGGAGGAGGAGGATCAGAGCAGTATCAGAGAGGAGGCACTAAAGATCACACTGCAGGTCCTGAAGAACATGAAGCAGACAGATCTGGCTGACACACTGCAGAACAGTAAGAGCTCTGTGTCATGCTAATGATTCCATCAGGTTCCTTTAGAGAGCTTCCACTGGTTCATCCTTATCACAGATCTCATAGTGATGACTCAGAGACATTTAGTTTGGAAAGTGTCTCTTCATATTGCAGAATGTAGAACAGAATTATAAACATGCTCCCTTCTTTCTGATGTGTATATGTGAATATTTATTTTGATGCTGTGTTCATACAGTAAAATATTTATTCTAATATTATTCTGTTTATTAGAACTGATCTCTGTATATCAGCAAAACCTCAAATTGAAACTGAGAGAGAAATGTAAAAGAATTACTGAAGGAATCTCCCAATGTGGAAGCTCAGCCCTTCTGAATGAGATCTACACAGAGCTCTACATCACAGAGGGTTGGAGTGGAGAGATCAATATTGAACATGAGGTCAGACAGATTGAGACAGCATCCAGGAGACCAGCAACCCAGGAGAAACCCATCAAATGTAACGAGCTCTTTAAAGACAAGTCCATCAGAAGTGTGCTGACTAAAGGAGTGGCTGGAATTGGAAAAACAGTCTCGGTGCAGAAGTTCATTCTGGACTGGGCTGAAGGAAAAGCAAATCAGGACGTCATGTTCATGTTTCCACTTCCTTTTAGAGAGCTGAATTTGATGAAGCAGAAGCAGCTCAGTCTGATGAACCTTCTTCATCAGTTTTTCCCCCAAATAAAAAGCCAAGAATCAATAGACTGTGATTCCTACAAAGTGGTGTTCATCTTTGATGGTCTGGATGAGTGTCGACTTCCTCTAAATTTCCAGAGTAATGAGATTGTGTGTGATGTAACAGAATCAGCCTCAGTGGATGTTCTGCTGACGAACCTCATCAAGGGGAATCTGCTTCCCTCTGCTCTCCTCTGGATAACCTCTCGACCAGCAGCAGCCAATCAGATCCCTCCTGAGTGTGTAGCCCAGGTAACAGAGGTACGAGGGTTCAGTGATCCTCAGAAAGAGCAGTACTTCAGGAAGAGGATCAGTCATCAGAACCTGGCCAGTCAAATCATCAACCACATGAAGTCCTCAAGAAGCCTCTACATCATGTGCCACCTTCCAGTCTTCTGCTGGATTTCAGCCTCTGTTCTAGAGAGAATGCTGGGCAGAGCAGAAGCTGGAGAGATCCCCAAAACTCTGACTCAAATGTTCACCCACTTCCTGATCTTTCAGATCAAACACAAGGACCAAAAGTACCATGGGAAATATGAGCTGGATCCTGAGCAGAGCAGAGAGAGCATTCTGGCTCTGGGAAAACTGGCTTTCCAACAGCTGGAGAAAGGAAACCTGATCTTCTATGAGGAAGACCTGAGAGAGTGTGGCATAGATGTGAGAGAAGCATCAGTGTACTCAGGAGTCTGCACCCAGATCTTCAGAGAGGAGTTTGGACTGCACCTGAGCAAGGTCTTCACCTTTGTACATCTGAGTGTTCAGGAGTTTCTGGCTGCTTTATTTGTATTTCTCAGCTTCATCAATAAAAATCTAACAGTAGAACCAACCACTGATCTGTCTAGAATGTACAACAAGAAAAACATGTCTGACTTCCTGAAGAGTGCCGTGGACAAGGCCTTACAGAGTAAGAATGGACACATGGACCTTTTCCTCCGCTTCCTCATGGGTCTCTCACTGGAGTCCAATCAGACTCTCTTACGAGGCATCCTGCCACAGACAGGAAGTAGGTCTCACAGCAAAGAGGAAACAGTGCAGTACATCAAGAAGAAGCTCAGGAAGAAAATCTCTCCAGAGAAATCCATCAATCTGTTCCACTGTCTGAATGAACTGAATGATCAATCTCTAGTACAGGAAGTACAAACGTACCTGAAGAGAAGAGATTACTTTTGTCTCTATCAAGTCAGACTCTCTCCTGCCCAGTGGTCAGCTCTGGTGTTTGTCTTGTTAAACTCTGATCAGCAGCTGGATGAATTTGATCTGAGTAAATATGATGAATCAGAAGAATGTCTTCTGAAGCTGCTGCCAGTGGTGAAAGCTTCCAGGAAAACTGGGCAAGTATTTTAATTCAGTAATGCAAGGGATCTGAGTCTGCAACCTGTGGGCCATTTGCAACCTGTGAAACAGGATCATGTGACCCACAGTTCTGTTCTTTACACTGTGATCACTAAAGCATGAATAAACCACAGGTGTGTCACTGATCCTGCTACAGATGCCATTAGAAGATTGGACATAACCAAATTCTCCAAATACACTCATTGACAAAAAAAATAATGCACTAAGAAGGAGTTGTTGTAATTGAGTGAATCTTTATATGTATGCATGTAAAGATGATATATGACAGTGATTACAATTTGAGAGAGAAAGATAAGTTTATTGGGGAAAACTGTACAAAAGAAACTAGGTTCCAGTACCCTGTTGGGCCGCCTGTAACCTGGATACAAGATGAGATTCAGCTGGGTATGGAGGCATACAGGTTCCATATGGTTTTCTGTGGCACTTTTGCCAACAATTGGGCCTGTAAATTTTGCACACTTAAGTTGCCAAAGCTGGTTTGCCAGCTGGACGCATAAATGCTCAAATGGTGATAAATCTGGCAACCAGGCAGACCAAGGAAGTGTTATACTCTGGTGGAAACATTCCTGTTAAACCCTTGCTGTGTGTGTGCAAGCATTATCCTGCTGAAAAATGCTAGTTGGATTCCCTGTCATGAGACAACATGACAACATCCGTGGCTGCAGGATGTCCTGGACATGACCCTGATTTGTTAGTGTCCCAGCTGTGTCACCACTAGGGGTGACTGATGTGCATAAATACCCAGATCATCACACAAGCAGTTAGGGCAGTGTGTCGCTCCACAGCGAAGGCAGGATTGAAGCACTCACCACAAGGCCTTCATTCTCAAACCTGACCGCCATCAGGTGCCAAACAGAACTTAGAGATTCATCACTAAAGACGATATGGTTCCAGTCCATAGCAGTTAAAGGTTTCTCGTTCATGACACCACGGTGGCTGACTGTCAGTGACGGCACATGTAATATTTGCATTGACAACAAATTTCATTCTGCTAAGCCCCTATAAATGGTCCAGGCAGAGACAGGGGAGTGTAGTGAAGGTGCCCCCTGTGTCTGGATGGTGGATAATTAAACAGTGGGAGCTGCTTGTGCTTGTCGGTGGATCAGACAATCCTCTCTGCTGGGGGTCTGCCTGGGCCATCTGGGGCCTGTTCACCATGTGTGTGTGTAGCCCCATGAAACAACTGCTCCCAACAAGAACGGCAAGATGGAGGCAGTTCATCAAAATGACCATCCTGCTTCTCTCAGTCCAGTGATGCTCCCCCTCTCAAAGTCTTTCCAATGGGAAAAATGTCTTTGAGTGCATCAAATGATCTCTCACCAAGAGGTACATCACCCAAAAGTAGCCTTCGAGAGCCTTTTTATAGTGGAGTGGCAGAAGCACATTTATGCTCTCTTGTGGCAAGACCCAGTATCTAATTAGACCACACCTGTAATAATTTACAAATCTACTTGAGACAGAACTGCATGAAGAGTTTTGCAACAATCCAACATTTCTGAGTGAGGTTTTTTTTTTGTCAATGAGTGTACTAATATTTTTAGTATATATGGTACTTTTGAGATTTTACAGAATTTCAGTTTTTTTTTTTTTTTTTTTTTTTTATAAAAGCCAACTTATTTTGTAATTACAATGTATTAATTTAAAATATAAAAAATCTTCTTGCCATGTATATTTCCTGGAATATGAATATGTCTTTCTAAATATACAGTACATTGTATTAGTAACAACTACTGCACTAATTAGTAGTGTAGTAAAGTGGTCCCAATTTTGGGGGCACACCCCTTCCACTTCTAGGGGGGTGTGGTGGGGGGGTGATGGGTTGGGAGCAGGGCAGAGGCAATTTTGAGAAAATATTGTATGCTGAAAACAGTGAATGCTGTTACACAGTAGAATATAAGTCATTTGTAATAATTTAACTGTAAAGTTAATTAGTTTTGTCAGTGTTCTAAAAATAATGATTGCCTGAATGCCCAGAGCCAGAAAAAAACACAGCATCGGGACAGCAGCATGGAAAATAACTTGGCGGTTGGGCAAATTTATGTGGTGGAGGGTGCACAATGTTATGACAAAACAATGTAAGCGAGGCTAAAGTGAATTCACCTCAATATTTAACTCTAAAATGTCAAAAAATGTAATGCCAAAAATAGCCATTTGTGCGTCTATTCAAAACAAACCAATTATGTTATTTGTTCACAACGACCTCATAGCATTTGTGCAGAACCACAGCTTCATTCCCTCAGGGAGAAGTCAGTTTTCATGGGCTGATTTTCACTTGAAATGTTCTACAAAGTTTGTTAGAACTACAAATTTTAGATAACAGTCACTCAAGTGGCAAAGGAAATCTCTCTGTCACATCATGTGAATAGCTGTGGAAAAAGCATTTAGCCCATCTGATGAGGTTAAAGATGTTAAAACCATATAAAGTATATGGTTTAAACACAATAATTTAACAATGAAAATACAGCAGTCCCCCATTGCTTCAGAAATGGTATGATCCACTTTCTCTTGTAGTCAGTGTTTCCCCTTCCCAAAATGTCAGATGTTCTTGCTTCACAAATCTGGGAATGATGGTCCAAAATTATGTTAAAATATACAGTTTTTTTTCTTTAAAAAAAAAAGGTGGAATGCGGGGGCTCAGCAATCCCTGAAGCTCTGATCCTAGAATAGCCCCCAGGAAAGTATAATGAGAATGCACAGATATTTTAAGAACAATTAACCTTAATTAAATGTATTAGCTTATGTTATGTGTAGAACTCCTGTACTAGGTTGAATATACAGATGTTCTTAGTAAAATATAACTGCAGTAAAGTAGAAATTGTTACAAATGATTACCCAGAGTTCATTTCTATCTTACGTCCTCTAGTGTCTGATACAGTGATCTGATCTAATCTTCATTTCTATATCAGGCTGAGTCACTGTAATCTTACAGAGAAAAGCTGTGCAGCTCTGTCCTCAGTGCTCAGTTCAAACTCCTCCAGACTGCGAGATCTGGACCTGAGTAATAATAACCTGCAGGATTCAGGAGTGATGCTGCTTTCTGCTGGACTGGAGAATCCACACTGTAACCTGGAGATACTGAGGTAAGATCTTACATATATGCAGTGGTGCTTGAAAGTTTGTGAACCCTTTAGAATTTTCTATATTTCTGCATAAATATGACCTAAAAAATCATCAGACTTCCACACAAGTCCTAAAAGTAGATAGAGAACCCAGTTAAACAAATGAGACAAAAATATTATACTTGGTAATTTATTTACTGAGGAAAATGACACCCCCCCCCCCTTCCCCCCTGCAGCAATAACTGCAGCTAAACGTTTCCTGTAGCTGTTGATCAGTCCTGCACACAGGCTTGGAGGAATTTTAGCCCATTCCTCCGTACAGAACAGCTTCAGCTCTGGGATGTTGGTGGGTTTCCTGACATTAGCTGCTCTCTTCAGGTCCTTGCACAACATTTCCATTGGATTAAGGTCAGGACTTTGGCTTGGCCATTCCAAACATGAACTTTTATACTTTTGAACATTGTCTATGGTGGAACGGCTTCGTGTGCTTAGGGTGGTGTCTTGCTGCATGACCCCACCTTCTCTTGAGATTCAGTTCATGGACAGATGTCCTGACATTTCCCTTTAGAATTCTCTGATATAATTCAGAGATTCATTGTTCCATCAATGATGGCAAGCCGTCAGGCCAGCAGATGCAGCAGCAAAACAGGCCCAAACCATGATACTACCACCACCATGTTTCACAGATGGAATAAGGTTCTTATGCTGGGAAATGCAGTGTTTTCCTTTCACCAAACATAATGCTTTTCTTTTAAACGAGAAAGTTCTATTTTGATCTCATCCGGCCACAAAACATTTCTTCTTCCAATAGCCTTCTGGCTTGTCCCAATGATCTTTAGCAAAACTGCGGACCAGCAGCAATGTTCTTTTTGGAGAGCAGTGGCTTTCTTCTTGCAGCCCTGCCATGCACACCATTGTTGTTCAGTGTTCTTCTGATGGTGGACTCATGAACATTAACATTAGCCAATGAGAGAGAGGCCTTCAGTTGCTTAGAAGTTACCCTGGGGTCCTTTGTGACCTCACCAACTATTACACGCCTTGATCTTGGAGTGATCTTTGTTGGTTGACCACTCCTGGGGAGGGTGACAATGGTCTTGAATTTCCTCCATTTGTACACAATCTGTCTGACTGTGAATTGGTGGAGTCCAAACTCTTTAGAGATGGTTTTGTAACCTTTTCCATCCTGATGAGCATCAACAACTCTTTTTCTGAGCTCCTCAGAAATCTCCTTTGTTCGTGCCATGACACACTTCCACAAATGTATTGTGAAGAGCAGAATTTGATAGATCCCTGTTCTTTAAATAAAACAGGGTGCCCACTCACACCTGATTGTCATCCCATTGATTGAAAACAACTAAATATTTATTACATCAATATTAGACAACAATCAATCACACACTTTCACTTCATCTAAAAACAGCAAAATAGTTTTCAAATTCAATAAGTCATGATAATACAGTGCATTCAGAAAGTCTTCAGACCCTTTCACTTTTTCCACATTTTATGTTGCACCCTTATACTAAAAAAAAAATAAAAATGAAGGTTTTCCGCATCGTTCTACACCCAATACCCCATAATGAGAAAGTGAAAACAGAATTTTATGAATTTTTGCAGATTTATTAAATTCAGTTGACTGGACATGATTTATTAAAGGCACACTCCTGTCTAGATAAAGTCTCACAGATAAGAATGCATATCAGAGCAAAACTCAGCCAACCCATGAACGGGAAAGAACTGCCTGTAGAGCTCAGAGGCAGGATTGTGTGAAGCCACAAATCTGGAGAAGGATACAAAACATTCTGCTTTACTGAAAGTTCCCAAGACCACAGTGGCCTCAATAATTCTTAAATGGAAGAAGTTTGGAACAACCAGGACTCTTCCTAGAGCTGGCCGCCCCATTAAACTAAACAATCGAGGGAGAAAGGTGTTGGTAAGAGAGGTGACCAAGAACCCAATGGTCAAATTGGCTGAGCTCCAAAGATCCTGTGTGCAGATGGGAGAAACTTCCAGAAGGCCAACCATCACTGCAGCACTCCACCAATCTGGGCTTTATGGCAGAGCGACCAGACAGAAGACTGGGCTGAAGGTCCAACTTCCAACAAGACAATGACTCTAAGCACAGAGCCAAGACAACACAGGACTGTCTTAGGGACAACTTCGTGGATGTTCTTGAGTGGCCCAGCCAGAGCCCTGACTTGAAGCCAACGACTGTCCAACCTGATAGAGCTTGAGAGGATCTGCAAAGAAGAATAGCAGAAAATCCCAAAAGTTGTCCAGTTGTCCAAACCTTGTGGCACCATACCCAAGAAGACTGCATACCGAAAAAATGCAATATTTTAGTTTTTCCTTTTCAATAAATTTGCAACATTTCTAAAAATCTGGTTTCACTTTGTCTTTATGGGGTATTGGGTGCAGAATGATGGGGAAAAATCTTTATTTATTAGTTATTTTATTTTAGCACAAGGCCGCAACATTGAACATTGAAACAGTACAATACATAACAGCAGAAAGAACCAGAAAATTAAATTCTGTCTTTCAGCTACAACAACAGTGTTCATAGAGTTGATCAGAAATAAATTTTAACCCCAATGCAATGCAACAGAACCAAGTATAAATGTAGAAGTTTGTGGTTCAGAACTTTGATCAGAGCTGCTGAACATCTCTATAAATTACCTAGAGTTCATGTCTGTTATTTTACTTCATTTAGTGTTCGATACTGTGATTTGATGTAATCGTAATTTTTCTATCAGGCTGAGTTGGTGTCATCTTACAGAGAAAAGCTGTGCAGCTCTGTCCTCCGTTCTCAGTTCAAACTCCTCCAGACTGAGAGATCTGGACCTGAGTGATAATAAGCTGCACGATTCAGGAGTGATGCTGCTCTCTGCTGGACTGGAGAATCCACACTGTAACCTGGAGATACTCCGGTGAGCACTCACACAGTCTATGTGATTATCCAGTCAGCAGTAAGCAGTTTGTGTTGTTGTGATTATAAAGTAATAAACAATGAAGTGGAGATGAACCACTTCCTATTTTTCTGATTAAATTAAGTGCATTAGGTATGGTGATGAAACAGAAGCTACACAGCTGGATGTTTAATTGATCTTTTCATTGTCAAATTCACACTGCTAACAGATGTTTTCCTCTAGAGCTCAGTCCTACTCTTTAATACTTCATCCACTGTGTGTGTGTGTGTGTGTGTGTGTGTGTGTTATTGATATACAAGTATTAAGGGTTTTTCTTTATCTCTCTGCAGGTTGTGTAAATGCAGTATAACAGATGAAGGATTTTGTGCTTTGGCTAAAGCTCTGAGATTAAATCCATCATCACGCCTGAGAGAACTGGATCTGAACTACAATAATCCAGGAGAATCAGGACTGAAGCTTCTGTCTGATCTACAGAAGGACCCAAACTGTAACCTGGAGAAATTACAGTGAGTTACTGATTTAGGATCCAGTTATATTTAGCAGTAGGAATTTGGGTCCCCTGATGGGTTAACACACTGCCCCCACTGGACTTGTTATTTATGGGATGTCCTTGGTATTGCTCCCACCTTCCACACCTTTATAACCCACCTGTCTGATACCATGGTACCTACATGTCTGATAGAACCC
This sequence comes from Ancistrus triradiatus, assembly GCA_025084515.1. Lineage (NCBI taxonomy): Eukaryota > Metazoa > Chordata > Actinopteri > Siluriformes > Loricariidae > Ancistrus > Ancistrus triradiatus. Next base: position 73,559 of record JAJAGP010000762.1, on the reverse strand, counting down.
AATCCCACAGAACCGGCTCTTATAGCACTGAATGGAACTGATGTTAATCCTGTGGATGTTGAGACACGGCTGTAGTTTGTTGCTGCTGCTGCTGAGGTACATCACATGATGTACTCCCCCCTCACATGATGTGGTCATAGATTGTGTGTGATTGTGTTTGTGAGGTGTGTGGTAGCTGATGGTGATAAACATGTGATCATGTCTTATCCTTCTGTTCTATTTTCTTTATTTCAGAATCAAACCATTAAGAACAGGATGAAAAGTAACAGGACAAAGTCCAGCATACAGGAAGTAGTTCCTCACAGAAGTGTGTTCTATCAACATGACGTCACTTCCTGTACATTAGTGACTATAACGACCACCTGAAGCTGAACAGGCTGAAATTTTCCGATCTAAAGATCAATTGTTTTGGTATTAATAAGAGCTTTTAATAAGATCAGCTGCAGCAGATGAAGCTCCGCAGTAGGATTTCTTTACTCCGAAGTTCCTGAGCTTCCACTTGCAACTTTTTGGGCATCAGAACCATCTGAGCACATTAAATTCAAGTCAAATTTATTTATATAGAGCTTTTTACAAAACAGCGTTGTCACAAAGCAGCTTTACAAATATATTAGCTCAAAGCCCTAGTTGAGTAAGCCTGTCAAGACAGAGGCAAGGAAAAACCCATCAAACGTTACAGGGAAGAAACCTTGGGAGGACCAAGACTCAAATAGGGACCCATCCTCCTTGGGCAGCCTGGATGCTACATACAATAATGAAATAATATATGTAAAGAAAATACACTACACAAAGTTAGAATAGAATAATTTATAGGCTAAGATGAAGTAAAGCAATAAATATAGAATAAATAGAGAAAAAAAACCTATAGTATATAGAGTAAGAAATGAGTGAGTAGGCACAGTGCAATAAGAAGCACACCCAGCTATCACTGCATCTTAAGACGTCTAGACAGGCTTGGATAAGACATTATTTTATTAAAAAATGTCTCAAGACATCTTAGGACTGAATGAATGAAGACATCTCTTTGTCTTGAGACATGAAAGTAAATATCTTAAAACATGGAAGTAATAATTTTGCATGTCTTGAAGACAAGGCATGACATTGTCTTGAGACACAGAGAATGTCTTAAGATGTATCAATTTAGAGCAAATAGTGCTCCTCAGGATGAGTGATTGGTTTGTTTTTTCATATTAATACGGGGTTGTATTTCTTGTAATAATTATTTTAAATAGTTAACAATTTAAGGTAGGCTAATAATTTCTACATTCTACACCTTTCACAAGTATTAGTTTATGTAAATATTATCATCAATTTTAATACATAAAAAGATTATTACATGAATTTGGGTTTAAATGTGTTTAAATGTTACATTATATAAATATCTAAATACTAAATCTAAGTGCCCTGTTCTTCATCCGGGGAGGTCAGCAATACATTTTGAGGTGAGCTAATGTTTAAGTTTAAGTTTATTAAGTCTGTTGAGAACGCTAACGATTTTCTCCGAATGCGAGACGCGATAACCTCACGTTCGGTTCGTTCCCATGGTGACGAACTAATTTGGAAACTCCCTCAGACGGACGTTAGGAGCTTTCGCTAACTTAATCACCTTGTTTGTAGCGGGACACGCCGTCAGGTTATTTAAAATTAATTCTGAGTTAAGGTGTTTAGAGACGTTATTAACATTGTTATTGAATCTGTATTGATAAATCTGGTTTATTTACAACGATACAGGCCTATAAAGTGTTAGCAGCTAGGCTAAACTGTTCCTTACAGAGCTAAATAGTAAATAGTCATCTTTATTCATGTGCAAGCTATACAGGGTGTGATGTGTATGTGTTGTTTGTTTATAGTTTTCACTTCACAATGAATGTGAGTGAAGAAGGGTGACAGTAAAGGTTCCAGCTTACCACGGCTCTGTTTCCCTTCATGCTTAGTCTGAGTTAAATACACTCTGTAAGAGAGCATTATTATATACTAAAGTATATTAAATGAACTGTCATAATGTCTACATTGTAATTAGATTAAGATCCAGTGAGAACTAGAATGTATTATGTAAAAAAAAAATGTATTATGTGATAAATTAACTATGAGAAAAGTAGATTTTCCTATATAGAATGCATTTGGAAAGTCTTCAGATCTTTTCACTTTTCTCACATTTTATGTTGCGGCCTTGTGCTAAAATAAAATAAATAAATAAAGATTTTTTTCCCATCATTCTGCACCCAATACCCCATTAAAGACAAAGTGAAACCAGATTTTTAGAAATGTTGCAAATTTATTGAAAAGGAAAAACTAAAATATTGCATTTTTTCGGTATGCAGTCTTCTTGGGTATGCTGCCACAAGGTTTGGACAACTGGACAACTTTTGGGATTTTCTGCTATTCTTCTTTGCAGATCCTCTCAAGCTCTATCAGGTTGGACAGTCATTGGCTTCAAGTCAGGGCTCTGGCTGGGCCACTCAAGAACATCCACGGAGTTGTCCCTAAGACAGTTCTGTGTTGTCTTGGCTCTGTGCTTAGAGTCATTGTCTTGTTGGAAGGTGGACCTTCAGCCCAGTCTTCTGTCTGGTCGCTCTGCCATAAAGCCCAGATTGGTGGAGTGCTGCAGTGATGGTTGGCCTTCTGGAAGTTTCTCCCATCTGCACACAGGATCTTTGGAGCTCAGCCAATTTGACCATTGGGTTCTTGGTCACCTCTCTTACCAACGCCTTTCTCCCCCGATTACTTAGTTTGGTGGGGCGGCCAGCTCTAGGAAGAGTCCTGGTTGTTCCAAACTTCTTCCATTTAAGAATTATGGAGGCCACTGTGGTCTTGGGAACTTTCAGTACAGCAGAACGTTTTGTATCCTTCTCCAGATTTGTGGCTTCACACAATCCTGCCTCTGAGCTCTACAGGCAGTTCTTTCCCGTTCATGGGTTGGCTGAGTTTTTGATCTGATATGCATTGTTAGCTGTGAGACCTAATCTAGACAGAAGTGTGCCTTTATAAATCATGTCCAGTCAACTGAATTTAAATTTAATACATTTGCAAAAATTCTGTTTTCACTGTCTCATTATGGGGTATTGGGTGCAGAACGATGCGGAAAACCTTCATTTTTAAATTTTATTTTAGCACAAGGGCGCAACATAACATGGAAAAAGTGAAAGGGTCTGAAGACTTTCTGAATACACTGTATTATCATGACTTATTGAATTTGAAAACTATTTTGCTGCATTTTAGATGATGTGAAAATGTATGATTGATTGTTGTCTAATATTGATGTAATAAATAGTTGAATTTTAGTTTGTGCTTAAAACATTAATGCATAGAGAATTTTATTTGATAACATTTATCAAATGCAAATTGCAACGTTTTATTGCTAGTAATATAACTTGAGAAACTAAGTAACTGAAAATGTCAAACAAATTTATTAAAATTTACTTCATAAAACATGACAAGTTACTTATAATTTTGATGGCTATTTATGAACAATTGACTGAATTAATTTAATTAAATCACTAGATAATCAATTTATTCATCTGCAAATGATCAATGTACTATGTATATTAATACTAAGAGAGAGAGATATAACAGGTCCATTCCATTAAACTTTTGACAGGTGGGCGGGACTTCCGGTTTGTAAGGCGGTACTTCCGGTTAGGCCCAGCTGTCATATTTTGACAGGTGGGCGTGGGAATGACTTCCAGCTAGGCACATTCCATAAAATTTTTGACAGGTGTTTGTGACATCCAGCTAGGTTCATTCAATCAAGTTTGACATGGGAAGAGGATGAATGGAAGAGGAAGAGGATGTATGTTGCTTAGATAAGCTCTGGCCAAACCATCAAATTTTGACAGGTGGTCGTGACTTCCTGGTAGGTGCATTCCATCAAATTTGACATGGAAAGAGGGTGTTTGTTGCTTAGATGAGCTCTGTCCAAACCATCAAATTTTGACAGGTGGTCGTGACTTCCTGGTAGGTCCGTTCCAACAAATTTTGACAGGTGGTCGTGACTTCCAGCTAGCTACATTTCATCAAATTTGACAGGTCTGCCATGTTTTCCGGTTACTATATTTGCGCATGCGCAATACAATTTTTCACCCCCTTTTTATATATATATATGTGTGTTAAGCATTCAATGTAGACTACTGCTGATCGCCCCAACGGTCAACTATGACTGCCTGAAAAGATGTGAGAATGCCTGGAAGCGTGAAAAAATACAATGTGTGCCTTCACAGAATCACTGCTATCAGCACCTCCTAACAGCTAGGTCAGAATGGTCTAGATGATGGCAATTTGTTGAAATGACCATCCTGCTTCTGTCAGTCCAATGATGTGTTAACTGTTTACTCAAAGACTGTTAACTGGACAAAATGTCGGCTTTTCTTTTAACGAGGAAAACAAGACTGTT
>JAJAGP010000762.1:0-69069 GCA_025084515.1 Ancistrus triradiatus | reverse complement strand
AATCCCATAGAAAATGTGTGGAAGGAGTTGAAAGTCCGTGTTGCCCCAAAACATCACTGCTCTAGAGGAGATCTGCATGGAGGAATGGGCCAAAATACCAGCTACAGTGTGTGCCAACCTGGTGAAGACTTACAGGAAACGTTTGACCTCTGTCATTGCCAACAAAGGTCATGTTACAAAGTATTGAGTTGAACCAAATGTATTGACCAAATACTTATTTTCCACCATAATTTACAATTAATTTCTTTAAAAATCCTACAATGTGATTTCCTGGATTTTTCTTTCTCATTTTGTCTCTCATAGTTGAAGTGTACCTATGATGAAAATTACAGACCTGTCTCATCTTTCTAAGCAGGAGAACCTGCACAATCAGTGGCTGACTAAATACTTTTTTGCCCCACTGTATAAACAGCTTCAACTGGATTTTCTCACTTAAAAGGACCTGTACATAGCATAATCAGAACACTCACTGTCATGACCTCATGTGACTATTATGAGCTGTCATCAAAATGCTACCTGAGACCAAGGTCAGGTTTACATGTTTGACCCTGTAGTTAGTGATCAGATTGCAGCGACTCTCTACTGTAAGTCCATCGTATGTGTTCTGCTGATTTCAGCATCTGATCCTCTTCTCCTTCCATAATTATATCCAGATGTGTAGGACAGAGCAACCCATCATTTCACGTGTGTGTAATGCAGTTTCCAGCTAGGTAATGATTGTACCAGTTCAGTAAGTGCTCTGCTGTGTTCTGGATGCTAGCTGTGTCATTAAATAAATTAGGGAGAGATGGTGGAGTTGCACCATGCGTATGTTTTGCAATTTGGTCAGTCTTTGTTTTCCCTCGGACCAAATGATGATCTTCCTGCTAAAAACAGTAGACCAATATAAACCAGTGTTCGTTTACACGCTATTTCAGCAACATTCACTTTAAACCAGCGGTATGTCCGCGCTGTTGAACAGAAACTAACTCAGACCAGCAACTAGCCAATACAAATTAAATTCATTTTGTTCCATTTTTGTCTTTTTTTGTTTAATCTCATTCTTTTCATATGCTTCTATTTACTTTCTTTTTTGCACTTATTTTACTTTTTTTTTCTTTTTTTTCCTTTACTTTCATGTATTTACCATTTACTTCTTTTCTTTTCAGTTTCTGTTTCCATTTTTTAATATTCCTTTTACTTTTCCGTAACTTTCCAATTGATTCTCATTTTTGTTTTCACCTACGCTGGTTTCTTTTATTTTTCTCTTTTATGTTCTTAGTTTATTTTTCTCTTTACTTTTCCTGTTGCTTTTCCATTTACTTTTGCTTCACATTTTTGTTTTGTTTTTATTTTTACTATACCTTTATTGTTTTTACTTTACTTGTTGCTTTTAAATTGTTTCTCTTTTTTTTTTTTTTACTTTCTCTTTTTTCTACTTTCCCTTTTTATTTTTCCCTTTATTTTTCCTGCTTCCTATTATCCAATTTTCTCTTTTACTAAGTCCTATTTAATTTTAATTCTATTTCTATTTAATTCTGTTGCCTCTTTTGTTTTTGTTTTTTTTAACTTTCCTGTTAATGTTCCTTTTGTTTTTTCCCTTTTTTTCCTGATTTGTTTACTTTTTCATTTGCATTTCCATTTCCATTTTTTGTCTCATTTAGTTATAAAAAAGAGAAACCGTGTGGATAACTCTTACATGTGGAAACACCACATTTATTTACGTAATTTGAACTGACTGAATCCGTAACAGATCTGAAACAGTGAGGCCTGTTCTACATCATCCTGTGTAATCTCTGTTCCAGAAACCCTAATAAACTCCCAAAAGCAGATGGAAAACCAAGGTGCAGAATACTGTACTTAGGCGAATAGACATACATGGAGGTGTGCCTGAAAAGCAGATTATGTATAAAGAAGTACTTCTAAGGCACAGAATATGGTTCTAATCAGATACAGATGGAATGTCAGGAATCAGAGACAGTGAAACAGACTCTGAGTAAAGAATCTTTATGGCTTCCTTTGCTTGCCTGAACATGAGCAACCCAGAATTGTTTGGTGTTGGAAGTTCACTTTGATAATTTCTTTACAGTAAAAGAAACCTAAAGCATTCAGATGAGCATTGTGCATGCCTAAAAGCCACAGCTCCCAGGAACAATGTACAAAGTAAGGTTTAATGCGTACCCTCAGCAGTACCCCCCTCAGGTAGTTTGACTCCTTTTTATGTGAGTGTAGTCTATCATTAGTGTGTACGTCTTTGTTATATCCATTGACTTACTTAAACGACCGTGGAGTGGCAGAGCCAGTGTCATCTGCAGAGCAGAGTGGTTTAATTAAACCTTGCTGAAAGCCTCATGAGCCTGACAGATCCCTTTTATAGTAGGTAGTATAAAAAGCCTCCATGCAGTGCCTCTCTGCAGAATAAGACACTCATTTATTAACAACTTTCAATGATACGCCAGACGTGTTTGTTGACATTTGCAGAAAGACAATCCACACCTCGGTTTTTAACTTCGTAGTTAAAAGGGGGCTGTTGTCCAAAGGTTCAGAAGGCTGAGAGTCCAGTTCCCTGCTCCACAAAGCAGGACCTTAAGCAAGACTACTGGCCCTCAATTGCTTAGAGTGGATGCTTATATTTTTTTGTGCGTTGCTTTGGATAAATGTGTTACGTTTTTGTGTTTTCTTGACTACATTCTGCAGCCAGTGGTGGAAATCTCATTCGTTACTATATCAGTGTTTTTAATGTATCTTTACTTTACTGCAGGTCTAAAAGGAGGACTTCTACTTTTGCTGGAGTAATATTTTAGCTAGGGTATCTCTGCTTTAACTCAAGTACATGGTTTGTGTGCAACAAATGTGTGATTCTGCTCCACAACCTGGATTCCATTGGTCAGTACTCTGGCTACTCATTAACATTTTCTATTATATCACAGTATTTAAAGGCGTATGAACTCTGTTGCTGTATGTGCCCACCGAACACTTTATTAGGAACACCATACTTATGTGGTGGCTCAGTGGTTAAAGTACTGGGGGTTCAAATCTCACCTCTGCCAAGCTGCCACTGTTGGGTCCTTGAGCAAGTCTTATTACTTACAATTTCTCTGATTTTAAGACTGTGGTAGCCTAGCGGGTAAGGTGCAGGACTTTGGCCGAGAAGGTCCAGGGTTCAAATCCCACCTCTGCCAAGCTGCCACTGTTGGGTCCTTGAGCAAGACCCTTAACCCACAATTGCTTGGATTGTAAAGTTGTATCAGTCGTACGTTGCTCTGGAAAAGGGCGTCTCCTAGATGACTTATTGGAAATACTAATACAGGTATGCACCATTTAACAGGACGTTGATCGAAATGGTTGTTGACCATACATTACCATAGTCACGTCTTTTTATGCTACTTTAATGTGAATATAAAATGTATTTTCTCAAGAAAACTGCAAACAATACATAAATGCATCAGAGATACCGCTGAGAACATGAGTGGAACGCTACCATCTACACAGCAACCAAAACCTAAACTGTTCTACATATCGCTGTCTCTAGGAAATACACAACACCATGGTTCTTCAGTTACAAGCACACATTAACGATGTAGAACCATGATATAAATGTGCGCAGTGGAATATGAACATAAATTAACATCCCTCGCTGGCTGCACACAACCACGAGGGAATGAGTACACTTGCAGAAACGCTAATTTCCAGAACCGGTAATGCAGCTTTTAAACCTTTAAGTGGGTAAAATGGCCAGCACTTGGCACTTGTAGGTATATGTAGCCATGGTGCTATTTCAAAAACAAACCCTTCTATTTCACATTTCTGCTTGGCTGATAAATTTGCGACCTCAACATGGACCAAAACGTAGTTCCTACTTTGGATGCAGTTAATGCACAATAAATCAAAACTTCAAAATATGACAGATAATATTTATGGTAGTTAAAATACTTCATTTAATAATAATTTGTTAGAATTGTTAAGGCCTCATTATTAAAGTGAACGGATGTTATTCTAATGGTCATTAAATGGCGCTTAGCTGTACTGGTTAGGGTCTCCCTTTGCACTCAAAACAGCCTCATTTCCATGTGTGGATTCCACATGGGAAACATGGAGACTGATACTCCTTACTAAGTAAGTAAGTAAGGTCTCTATTGGCTGAAGTTATTGACCTACAGTAGATATCTAGACGTTTTCCTTTTTGCCATATAAAAGCAGACACGTCTTTCTGTTTAAGTGGTTGAGCCTGTAGGAACATTATTGCTATACAGTTAGAAAAAATGGAGATCGAAAACCTTCTTGCTGCCTGGCTACTAGGTCACCAACAAGTAAGGTTCAATCATTTAGATGTTTCAGGTAAAACATCATGTTCTGACTGTCCTCGTGGCTGAAGCGATGTGAACTGTGTTACTGGCTTATGTTATGTTATGGACGCTGAAAGTCTCTTCACTGTATGGCTACAAAAGGTTTCTGTTGACTAAATGAAATCTTTAACCTCATAGGCAGGTCCTGCTAACTAATAAGTGATAATTAACAAAGCAGTAATTACTACTACGGACTGTGCTGGCTTAGGAGTTAAAGTACTGGACTTTGGACCAGAAGGTCCAGGGTACAAATCGCACCTCTGCCAAGCTGCCACTGTTGGATTTTTAACCAATGCCCTTAACCCACAGTTGGTTGGATTGTAAGACTGTACCAGTTTGAGTCACTCCGGATATGGGCGTCTGCTAAATGGCCAAATGTACTGGAACTTTGTGTTGTCATCATGTGAAGTCTAAAATGGAAGAACTCTGCAGATACATGGCTGCGGAATATCTACACCTGTCTAAGTAAGGTCCCTGTTGTTTGAGGTTAATGATCTCCGTGTGAGGTCAAAGTGTTTGGTAGCTGTTTCTGCTGAGTTTAATTCCACGCTGCATTAGTTCCAGGGTTGCCAGATCCCACAAGAACAATAAGCCACAGGTCAATAGAAAAAGCCCAAAAAGCCAAGTCTCTTAGAGTACTTGTGTCAGGTTACGCTAGTGTACATGCGCAGACTGAGAAAACCGATTGAAATCCGACTAACAGGATACATGCACTGAGAAATCCGATTACTGATTAAATCCGATTAATCTGATCTCTAGGCATTAATTCGAAATGTGAAATCAGAGTATGCTGTTTACACGGCCAATAATAAGATGACTGCAGAAATCTGATTATGATCGGCTTATTAAGTGCATGTATACGCACGATTTTTGATTCATTCGTGCTCCTTCCATCATGAAATCCAGTTTCGTTCTTTCCCAAACATCACATCAAAGCCTGGGTTTTCTGCACACTGCCTACATGATTCTGAGCAGCCATGACATGAGGCTCACCCACTGTGATTATGAGAGTTTGTTTAATTGCCCCTTAAGAGACAAGTCATAAATCTGCTGGGCCGGGCCCTGCCTTTAAAGCTTATCGTGCGGGATGGTGTATCTGAGAGCGTGTTTACACAGCCGTTGGACGTGTTCTGCACAATCCGATAAGCCAGTCATGATTTACCTCCTGATAAGCTCAAAGCCGTTTCAGCTGTTGCTCTTTGAAGCTCAAGCAGCATCCCATTGGGGCGTGTGCAATAATTGAGGCAGCTCTGCGTTTGTCTTTGGTAGTGATGTTCAGATTTAGATTGGATTGTAAAGCCTGACTGGGATTTAGTTTGTGGTTGTCATCTTTTTGCATTTGTGGATTGTTTGCTTTCTTAAAGTAAGGGCTTGCTTCAAATATTGTTGCTAAGTCAAGCGTCCAGAGCACGCCCATGCCTGCATCCTGTGTTCTCCAGGGACAGGCTCCAAATCCCTGGCTGTTCTGACCAGGAAACCCAGGGTTGTATCATGAAAAAATGATTCGGATGAATGGATTCACTGGGCTATTGCAAAGCTTAATTCTGTGGCCACTGAACTAATCTGGATGGGCGTATGCTTTTGGTTATTGTCCCACTGGAGGGTCCAACCATGACCAGTTCTTGGCATAGGCGTCCAGATTTTCATTTAAATCTCTTGAGTCTTTGTAACATTCAGGGCGTTCCTAGGAAAAACAGTCACATCACCACAGAGCTTAACCCTAGTGAATATGGGTGCTCATGTTTGTGGTTAGGTTAAATAAACTCTTTTGGGACACCTTACAAATATATATATTTTTTACTTGAAGGTGGACTCTGATTGTCATTTTGGAGACTTGGTGCTGCCATCTCCAGACGTGGTCCTTGGAGAAGTATTGATGAAATATAAATGGTCTTAGTTCAGCAATCAGAACCCATCCTCTTCTGGGTGTAATACTTCTGGCTACTTGTGAGTTTGTGTCCCAATACTTTTGGCCACGTGGGTTTGTGCCTCAATACTTTTGGCCACATTTTTAGTCTGTGTCCCAGTACTTTTGGCCACATGTGGGTTTATGTCCCAATACTTTTGGCCACATGTTAGTCTGTGTCCCTGTACTTTTGGCCACATGTGGGTTTGTGTCCTAGTACTTTTGGCCACATGTGGGTTTGTGTCCCAGTACTTTTGGCCACATGTGGGTTTGTGTCCTAGTACTTTTGGCCACATGTAGGTTTGTGTTCCAGTTATTTTGGCTCTTTGTGGGTTTGCATCCCCATGTACTTTTGGCTTCATATGGGTTTGCATCCCAGTACTTTTGGCTTCATATGGGCTTGCATCCCAATACATTTGGTCACATGTAGGTTTGTATGGGTTTATAAAGACATTTAAACTGCAAGGTTTTGAAGAGCAGTGGTTTTATAGAGATGGTTTGTACACTCCACTAATGTGTATCTTTTAATGATATTTCGTTTTTGGTGACACCAGCCAATTAGATAACGTTCTTTATCTCGACCTTGGCAAATCTGAGGACATTTTTGGTGAAACAAACCCTGAGTTCTAATAAGTAACTGAAATGCAGAAGTGTCTTTGTCTTGGAATGGGAAGCGGTTGTGAAATGTAGGCGGTGTCTGGGTGTAATCTCATGTGACTAACTATGCAGCAATGATCTTTATATAGTATTGACTGCATGTGTGTGTGTGTTGTTGTGTCTCCATGTGTGTATGTGTGACTATATGGAAAGTACCTCGTCACCTACCTCCTGTATGTCCAAGCATACCGGCCCAGTCCCCGGCTCTGCTCTCCTGTGTCAGGGGTTAAAAACAATGTACAGATTCCTGATTGTAGTCCATCCTCCTTATGGAATTATGGGAAATTCACTCAGCTGAGGCTCTCAGTGGGTCTGAGCCTCCTGCTGAGTTTTGCTTTTAGACAGAGGAATGCGGAGAAAAGTCTTTCTCTCACACACACACACACACACATATTACACACACACACACACACATTACACACATACACGCACATTAGGGGCACAGAGGAAGTAAAAATAGCGTTCATTGCGCGTGTATATTTAGCGATGCCTGGCTGGAAGTCGTCCAGATATCGGGTCTCTAAAGAACTCGTTACCCAGGGTTCTCAGCATTTCCGTTGTGTTTGTGGATCTGTATGGGTATGATTGTGTGTTCACATGTATGATTCCCGTGATGTGCGTGCCTGTAGGAGCTGCTGAACCGGACCTCGCTGGAGACGCAGAAGCTGGATCTGATGGATGAAGTTTCCTATCTGAAGCTGAAGCTGGTCAGTATGGAGGAGGATCACGGACACACGGACGCAGACGACAAACAGCACAAAGCCGAGGTACTTTTAGTACTGTGTCACTCTGAAGCTCTGCTTCGTTTGTTTGTCACTCAGCCCATCGCTGTGAGGTCGTGTAGCTCTTATCAGTTCAGCTCTCCTCAATATCATTTACATTTTCCACTGCGCATTTGAAAACCCAAACATGTACCAGTGGAGCTTGGGGTAGTTCCTGAGCATTTTTTCTGCTTTTTTTTTGTTTTAGGAGGCAATGGGAATTAGTTTGATCAGCGCTTTGTTTAAGCAGCTTGTAATGACTGCAGTATAATTACAAACTAAAGGCTCTTCAACAAAAGCAAGTTGATGATAATAACTAGATCTGCATTTCCTGAAGGAACTATGACAGTGCTTGAAATGTGGCAGGTAGAAAGAATGTGGGTTTGTGTCCCAATACTTTTGGATGTGGGTTTATGTCTCAATACTTTTGGCCACCTGGGTGTATGTCCCAATACTTATGGCCACATGTGGGCTTGCGTCCCAATACTTTTGGCCACATGTGGGCTCGCGTCACAATACTTTTGACCACATGTGGGCTTGCGTCCCAATACTTTTGGCCGCATGAGGGTTTGCGTCCCAATACATTTGGTCACATGGGGTTGTGTCCCAATACTTTTGGCCACATGTGAGTTTGTTTCCATGATCTGTTACACATTAAAGCAGAGCGTGCACGTGGCTCATTCTCTCTCTCTCACACAAGAATGCGCACAAGGGTCAGTCGCTAATTGAAATCTGATCTGTCTGAAGCGACAGTGTCCATACGGGGTACATCCACATTCCTGTGCTCCCCTGCTGAGAGCAGCTTTAGGGGGTCAGACAGAGCCACAGTGAGATCAAAATGTCCATGACAGGGACACGTAAACGTGGTCAGAGACCCGTACCAGACACCTCATAACATGTGAGCGGCTTTACTGAAAAGGAAACTCATGCACATTCCACCTGTTTTGTGACTCTTGTTGTTGATCTTGGACTTTGGATTTGTGTGTCCATGCTGTCCAGGCCCGGCAGGCTACCACTGATGCACCCTTGAGCTGCGCCCTTCAACTATTCCGTTTAATTATAAGTCACTCTTGGTGGAGTGTCTGCTAAATGCTGAAATGTTTTGTACTAGAAAAAGCACTAATAGCAACAATAAAATCATATTCAACAATTAGGTAAATGACAATTAAAAGAAAATAAATAATAATAATAATTCTAAGTAAACAACTAAAATAAACTAGATATGCATTTCCTGAAGGAACTTCAACAGTGCTTGAAATCTGTCATGTAGAAAGAATGTGGATTTGTGTCTCAGTACTTTTAGTCACATGTGGGTTTGTGTCCCAGTACTTCTGACCACCAGTGGGTTTGTGTCTCAATACCTTAGGCCACATGTGTGTGTCCCAGCACGTTTGAGCACCTGTGGGTTTGTGTCCCAACACTTTCAGCAACCTGTGAGTTTGTGTCCCAGTACTTTTGGCCACATGTGGTTTGTGTCCCTATACTTTTGGCCACGTGTTTGTGTCCCAGTACTTTTGAGCATCTGTGGGTTTGTGTCCCAATACTTTTGGTCACCTGTGGGTTTGTGTCCCAATACTTTCATCCACCTGTGGGTTTGTGTCCCAGTACTTTTGTCCACCTGTGGGTTTGTGTCCCAGTACTTTTGTCCACCTGTAGGTTTGTGTCCCAGTACTTTTGGACACCTGTGGGTTTGTGTCCCAATATTTTTGTCCACCTGTAGGTTTGTGTCCCAATACTTTCATCCACCTGTGGGTTTGTGTCCCAGTAATTTTGGCCACATGTGGTTTGTGTCCCTATACTTTTGGCCATGTGTTTGTGTCCCAGTACTTTTGACCATCTGTGGGTTTGTGTCCCAGTACTTTTGGACACCTGTGGGTTTGTGTCCCAATACTTCTGACCACATGTGGGTTTGTGTCCCAATACCTTTGGGCACCTGTGGGTTTGTGTCCCAATACTTTTGGGCACCTGTGGGTTTGTGTCCCAATACTTTTGGGCACTTGTGGGTTTGTGTCCCAATACTTTTGGTCACCTGTGGGTTTGTGTCCCAGTACTTTTGTCCACTTATGGTTTGTGTCCCAATACTTTTGGCCACATGTGGTTTGTGGTAGCAGAATATGCAACAGGCCACTGAGTCTCACAGACACAGAGTGGCGGAGTGGTCTGGGGTGACATAATCGATTTCATTGAGAGTTTGAATCTCTTCATCAAAGCGTTTCTTTTGGAGTTTTTTTATTTTTAAAATTAAAAGTATTTTCAAATGATAAATTGGAGCAACTCCAACAATACATAGAACACCACACTGATTTTGACTGATACATGCAGAAGACTCAAAAGTGAGTAGAAGGTCATATTTCATGGTGAAGGACAGCACAGAAAATAAGTGATACACCAGAAACCAGTATGAAGTTGCTTTCAGGTTGTGCTTGTGTGTTTGTACTGGATGTCAAAAGAATTCACAAATCAGCATGACGCTGCTGGATTATTAATACATATCAGCTTTAGACTATATATTGAACTGCATGCAGTTATTATGGTGTGTGGCAACCACTCTAATAACCACCTTACACCCACACAATGGGCGTAGAAACCTCCAACCAGTGACTAAACACCAGGATGCTGTGTCAGTCCTCCTTGACCACCGGTGTATGTAATTTACACCTGCACAAATTGAGACCATTAAATCTCGGCACCGCAGTAATGTAAACCCCCCGTGCATTTGTTGAATCCCCACAGAAATCCAGAAATGCCAGAAATCCATCCGCTGTGTGCCACACGTCCCTGAGACGTCAGGCTGCTGAGTGCATGGGCTAAATTTAGGTGTGGAACGTGGGTCTTATCATCGTCTTCATTATCCTGCAGAGATATCATATGAAACGTTCTCTGTCTAGAAGGCCAGACTTCTTCTGTCTGTCTGGTATGTGAGCCAACCGAATTGAACCTTGGCCTCCTTGGTGCTAAACTTGTCCTACTGTCTGTTTAGCCGTGGGACTGCGGTGGCCTAGCGGTTAAGGTACTGGACTCTGGACCACAAGGTCCAGGGTTCAAATCCCATCTCTGCCAAGCTGCCACTGTTGGGTCCTTGAGCAAGGCCCTTAACCCACAATTGCTGGGATTGTAAGACTGTATCAATTGTAAGTTGGTCTGGATAAGGGTGTCTGCTAAATGCTGTAAACGGCCAAAAGAATAGAAATCGGTGCATCTACAACAGTGAGACAGTGGATTTGTGGCTAACCAGATACTCCAAGACCTTTCACTGAATCTGCTTCTTTTTAAACAGCATCACCATCTGTCCTTCCTTCCTTCCCTGCTCCCGTCCTCATCTTTGATTCCTCCCATCTGTTTCTCTGTGTGTCAGTGTGTGGTTAATGTGATCAGCGAGCTTCAGGCGCAGATGCGCAAGTTCCAGCAGGAGATCACCACGCGCATCCAGGAGCAGAGGGCCCTCGAGGGCAGAGCAGAAGACGCGGTTCACGTCGAACGTGATGCCCGCACCGGCTTCGATGGTGGCCCTGACGGGGGCTTGTGCTCGTCAGATAGCGAGGACTGCAGCAGCCCCTGTAGAGCTGAAGGAGACAACGTAGGCCTTCCTTCTGCCCTGGGATTCACTACACATCTCACTCCACAGCCTAATTTCCTCCCCTGCCTCCCTCACCGGACCCCACACTAACATTAACAGACTTTTCTCACAGGGTATCCTCTTGGCTTCCATTGTTCAGCACAGAATGGCATGACCTGGTTTGGGGAGGCTGGTGTTCCTGCATTACTGGATGTCTCACTAACTCAGTGGGTGTTGAGAGGATTTTTGGAGATAAAGGGCGTCGACCATGATCTACACTCCTCCATTGCCATACATTTTAGCAGATACAGTAGTTTATTCGGCACTCCTATCTTGTACACAGACTCTTATATAGTAGGTATACCTATTATGGAAGTATATTACTGTTAGACAACCATTTTTCTAAGGTGAACACATTCCTCTCATTCAATGCATCATCTTCTCCACAGTGATAATTTGGTTGGTGAGCACTGGTACAAGTTAGGTGTGCCTGATAAACTGGTGTAGTGGTACGCTGGAGGAACCTGAGCCATCACTAGACTTTTGGGTTACTGACTAATAGTGTTTGCGGTGTTTCAGGATTTCCATTAACTGCAAGTAGTGTGGAGTGGGCTCAGCTGGGGGGCTGACTGGAAATGAGTCTTGGATTTCTTACTGGTGTATTTCCTGTCGGTCGTGTTTTCATTTCCTCTTATTCTAGCGGAAAGAAACACCTTGGTGGAAGTCTGGTTTCTTTTAAGGTGGTGGCATCGTCATGATTAATACAGAGTATTGACTTGGAGCTTATTAACCACCCTGAGACCTGCAAGGCCTATTAACGCTCTTTCCCGTCCTTTGTTGTCGTCTATCACTGGTAAGTGTTGCTTACGCATTTTTTCCTCTCTATGCTGTGTTGTTAGCAGGCTCTGCTAAACGAGCTGCGGTCGTTGAAGGCAAAAGTGGACGAGCTGGAGAAAGAGAAGTCACAGTACGAGAGAAAGCTGAAGGCCACCAAGGTACGTCTTCTGCCAAACCTCTTCACCTTCTGCTTACCTTCATAGAAAATGGATAAAGTGCTTCTGTGCTGCACTGGACTTAATCTGCTTGGCACGTTATATGCACTCACCAGTCACTTTATTAGGTACACTTCCTTATATCTACTCTCATTGCCATTTTATCAGTTCCCCTTATCATATAGAAACTTTGTAGTTCTGCAATTACAGACTGTAGTCCATGCCATACTGTACTCTGTTCCCTAATGGGCTGGACCAACACAGAGTAGGTACTATTTGGGTGGTGGATCATTCTGAGCACTGATGTGATACTGGTGTGGTGGTGGTGGCCTAGCGGTTAAAGTACTGGACTATGGACCAAAAGGTCCAGGGTTCAAATCCCACCTCTGCCAAGCTGCCACTGTTGGGTCCTTGAGCAAGACCCTTAACTGTACCAACTGTAAGTCGCTCTGGATAAGGGCGTCTGCTAAATGCTGTACATGTAAATGTGGTGTGTTAGAGTGTGTTGTGCTGGTACAAGTGGACCAGACACAGCAGTGCTGCTGGAGTTTTTAAACACCTGCACTCTATTAGAAGCACCTACCTTACCGCTCCACCTTGTAGCTCTTCTGTTGTTGTAGAGTTTTGGTTAGTCATCCTCTACAGGATGCTGGTGGCTGGACAGTTTTGGTTAGTGGACTGTTTTCAGTCCAGCAGTAACACTGAGGTGTAAACTCCAACAGTGTCCACTCGTACCAGCACAACACACACTAACACACCAGATCAGTGTTACTGCAGTGCTGAGAATGATCCACCACCCAAATAAGATCTGATCTTTGGTGGTCCTGTGGGGGGTCTGGACCATTAGAGAACAGGTTAAAGGGGAATAAAAGTGTGTAGAGAACAGATGGACTACAGTCTGTAATTGTAGAACTACAAAGTGCTCCAATATGGTAAGTGGAACTGATCAAATGGAGAGTGAGTGTATGATCAAGGAGGTGAACCTAAGAAAGTGATCAGTGAGTGTGTATATTAAGTCGCGTGTACACAATATGGCCAAAAGTTTGTGGCCCCTGAACATTGCTTCCAAAACGATTAGCAGTCCATATGCTTCAAAGCTTCCACAGGATTGAATTTCACAACAAGAGCATTTCCATTTGAACAGGACAGCAACAGGGCTGGAATCTGATGAGCTGACTTGTCGGAAAGGTGGCACCATATGGCCGTGCCATGTTTAAAGTCATTGAGTACTCCATATGACACTTTCTATTGCTTGTGGTTGGTTTGGAGATGCATTATTGTGCTTACAACTGAGCTGGGCAGGTGAGGGTTAAGGGATCGTTAACATCAGTGGCAGCTTGATGGATTTGAACATGATTAGTAATCTAGAGCCTTTAGCGTTGAGCCATCACTACCGGAATGTTTGTGACTGAAATAACAGAATCTACTAATTCTCAGGGGTGCCCTCATACTTTTGGCCATGTAGCTTGCCCACAGTTTGATCTCTGTCTTTATTATTCTCACTCTCTTTCACCCTATAGCTGTCTCACGCTTTCCCTATCTCCATCTTTCTCTCTCTTTCTCTCCAGCTCTCTATTTCTTACTCTCTCCATGTGTGTTACCAGTCGCTTATGACCAAGCTCTCGAGCCTGAAGCTCACAGTCGAGCAAACTCAGGTCGAGAAGCAGCGCTGGGAGGAGCGCTGTCGGGCCGCTCAGGTGCTTACTCGTCTTCCTTTCCCCTGTCCCTTCATTACCAGGGAGGAGAACATGAAGGACAGGTCCTCAGCTGCATAGCCACTGGCTCGTACCGGCTCTCGAATCACTAAACACAGTTCTCACTCCTGGAATCTAAAGTCCTAGTCCTATTCTTAGTTACCTTAAAAATGCTGCCTACTGAGATACCTTAATTAGATCAAAAACACTTGAAAATAAAAATTACTCATATAATTAGGTTATTGTGCATTTTAACCAGAAAAAATGCAGCTCCTCCACTGACTGTTTACAAGCCAGTCTTGCCTGGACTAATATGGAGGACTCGTTGACATATCACAGAAGCAGCAGGGTGGGAACAAGCCATGACACAATCACTCTCTAACTAGAGCATCCCAGGAATATGCCTTATGAGGATGGATGCTACTTAAAAGCTGCCCTCATAGTCAGTGCCTAAGTCTTCAGACAGACCCACTGCCTCATAGGTGAGGCTTCACTAGATCCACAAAGGGAATGAAGGAGCTCCCGGCACAAAGCCACCAACTTTTTACAGATTTGCCTCTGGTTACATGTTAGAACGATGAGAAGAGCTCATTTGAGAAAGTCCTCTCCTTCATTTCTTAGCTCCTGTACACTGCAGCCCTGTGCTCCCCTTGTTGTTGTTTGTGTTGTATCACCTTGTACTGTCCAAACGCGACGGATCACACACGCTGATATCAGGGCTTCTGGGTAATGGAGTCCAGGAGTGTCCTCTTTTATGTTGTTCATTGTTGGTTTCCAGCACTGTCATGCTTAATGGATGAGAAACTCACGGCTCAACCATGGTTCATGTGGGGGAGATTGAGGTCATTTGCTTTGTGTGTGTGTGTGTGTGTGTGTGTGTGTGTGTGTGTGTGTGTATAAATATATTTATGTATATATAATACCCCGACTTCGACTTTATGATCAGAATCCAATAATTCACATGAATACACATTCAGCAGAAACTGTACTCTGACATTCCAATAATCTGAGCAGCTCTCTAATCAAATCCACCTCTCTTTATTGGGATTTCTAGATCGGAGTATACTGTAAATGTGACCACTTGAATAATCAGGTAACTGCAGAAATCCAAGTATGATAAAGGGTTGTCAGTGGAAAATGGTCAAATGGTCCAAAACTGTGTGTGTTTGCAGGTTTAGGGAGAGGGCAGAACTCTTGACGTTGACTTGAAGAGACAGTGCACAATTAGCCTGTGCTATTTGCTGAGCAGGATCTAATGATAGGCACAGTATACTCCAGTTGTTCTGTCTGATTTAAGACCTGACTGAGGCTTAGATAAGCGTTTATAAAGAAGAGAGCGTGTATGTGACCCAGACTTTGACGTCTCTGGTTTTCAGGGTCCCATGTTCATTGGTTCATCCTGAAGAATGAGAAGGATGGTTTTGTGTGCTCCAGAATGATCATTATCTAGAGTGACATACACTTGAGTTGAGCAGTTGAAGATTAAGGGCCTGCTTAAGGGTCCAACAGACTGGCAACCTTCCCATTAGGAGTCCAGATCCTTAACCACAGAGCCACCCTGTGTTAGGAGTGGAGTTACTGTATGTACAGTAGAGTTAATTCCAGTATTGAATGCATAAAATAATCCAACCGTATGGTGGATGAGCTTTCAAATTTCACAAATGGGTATTAAAACAAATATAGCTCTGTTCCAATATATCTCTCAGTTCTGATTCAGAACCAGTTCCAGAACTCCAAGAGCTGGGTCCCCGTTAAATTAGTGTGATCGCCTATATAGGCGATCATACTATTGTTATCCGATTCTGAACATTCTGAAATTTTCGACGCGTATCAACTGCCGCAGCTTTCCAGATATCGACCCCGTTCCGGTGCCATTGCGTCCAGTCGTGTCGGGAATGGTGTGCTTGTATAGGGCTTTCCGGTCGGACTTTGGGGGGCCCCAAAGGGGCCCCTGTAAAGTCCCAAATTTTCCCATAGGAAATGAATGGGCCCAAAGTTAACGAATCATAAATCAGTCAGTTTTTGACCTACGGCCACAAAATTCAGCAAGCTTGGTCCCGGGTGCAATCTGAGGTGACATGTGATGCCCATGGGGCCCCTGTGGACCACGGCTGGGCACTGGGTCCCCTGGCAGGCCAATGACCGTAACTAAGTCAGTTTTTTTACCTACTGTCACGAAATTCAGCAGGCTTGGTCCCGGGGGCACCCTGGTTTGATGTGATGCCCTTTGGGCCCATGAGGTACACTAAGGGTCGGACATTGCAGAGTGGCAATCACACTCGCATTTTCTTCAGGAAATGCACCTCTCTAGTTACATTTGTCATTTAGCAGACGCCCTTATAAAGGGGGACTTACAACTGATACATACTTCCAATCCAAGCAATTGCTCAAGGTCCCAACAGTGGCAGCCTGGTAGAAGTGGGCTTTGAAACCTGGATGTTCTGGTCCATAGTCCTGTACCTTAACCTCTAGCCCACCACAGTCCCAAGTAAAATTAATTTTGGTTCCACTTATTGGTTTCTACTAACACATTTTATGCTTCAAATACATGACCATGACTAGTACAAAAATACGTCTGTATTAAGGAGGAACCTATCTGCCAGGACTAGTGTGTCGTGTAATCACATACGTCATCAGGTAGTTTTGTTTTGATACACTCCACTGGAGCATTAAAAAGCTCAGAAGCATTGAGAGAAAACGAAACGCCTAAATGCAGTGTACATGGAAATTTAATCTGCTATAAAGGAGGTTGCACCTCCAGCATGGAAAAACATTTGCAGCATGATGTTGAGCTTCAGCAGTGTACCAGGTCTCCTGGCTCAAATGCTGCATTAGCCTGCAGAGTCTAAAACGTTAATGTGAACAAAGCTTAACGTGGTTAAAGATATTCTTTATACCTAAACATTTGGCACATTCATTTCACCAATGTGGAATCGAAACTTGAAATTGATAAGAACCAGAATCGATAAAAGATGTGCGCTCAGACGTGGTTTGAATTATGCTTTCATTATACTTACATATACTTTCAGCGAGTACACGACTATGCAGTAGACACCCAGAGGCACACGGGCTTCAGTGAGCGTCTATTTATCTCTGTGTTGGGGGCTTCAAATGGGTTTTTGAACACACTGTCCCCACGTCGGGCTTCCTATGTAGTCTTCCAGCAATCGCCTGTGCTCTTGTCCAGCCTCTGTTGACTCTCTCTCAGTTATTGCTTGATGTGTCTAATCTGTATGTAGCTGTCACATTTCATACAGTAAGATGTTCCCTGTTATGTCAGATCTCTGTGGGTGATGCTTAATGTGCTCACTAGTGCCATATTATGGTCTGTCAGTATCCACTGTGAGGCTCATCCCATATCCACCAGTGCTTGATCCCCGTGTTTGGACCCTTTGTGGACAGTACAGTGTTTGTTGGAGCAGTTTGACTAACAGTACACTGCCTTTTTGCAGACGGAGCTCTCTGAGCTTCATCAGCTCCTGTCCTCGAGAGATTCTGAGATCGAGAGTCTCCAGCATCAGCTCCTGTCCAGAGGAAATGCCAACAGTGACAATATGGACAGAGGTAACTTCATTCTGTGAGAAGTGCAAGCAACCTGGAACTTTGCAGCATAGCCAACATGGAACTAGCTGTTTTTTACACCTTGTATTATTCAAGTAAATGCAGCCTTCATATGTAATTTATATGTAATTTATATGTAAGTATGCAGTACAAGTATATGCCATAGTGAAATAGTGTTTTTGTGCTGCTGTAGTGTAAATGTAAAGGGTTTTTTCACAAGAAAACTGCATGCAAAAGATGCGTAATGCGTCAGAGATACTGCTGAACACACGAGTGGAACACTACCATATACACAGCATCCGAAGCCTAAACTGTTACACATATCACTACCTGAAGGACATGCACACCACCGTGGTTCTTCAGTTACAAGCACACATTAACAGTCACACACACTGTAGAACCAAAAGTTAAATGTGCACGACAGAATGTAAAAAACGAAACATCAAGGTATGACAGAAATCATATTCATGGCAGTTCTAATACAGATGCAAAACCTGTTTGAATTTGACCAGATTTTTATGGTCAGTTCTTGGTTCATGATTTTAGTAATGATCAGGGGTCGTAGGAAAAGAAACTTGGAACCCATGCTGCGCTATTCATGACCATCTGGATGCACAATGGACTGTGGTAGCCTAGTGGTTAAAGTACTGGACTATGGACCAGAAGGTTCAAATCCCACCTCTGCCAAGCTGCCACTGTTGGGTCCTTGAGCAAGGCCCTTAACCCACAATTGCTTGGAATGTAAGCTTGCTCTGGACAAGGACATCTGCTAAATTCTGTAAATGTAAAATGTTAAAAATGTATGCAAAATAGTTTGCATGTTCTCCACGTTCCAGCGTTTACTCCAGGTACTCTGGTTTCCTCCTACAGTCCAAACACAGTCAAGTTAGGTGAATCGGAGATTGAATTCCCCATGACTGTGTTTGGTACTGAACTTGTACTGAAACGTGTGTATTGATGATGGATATAGCAAAGTCTGCTAATGTGAAGCCAAATAAGCAAGCAGACAAACAAATGGAGGGGGAAAGCAGGAACCAGCAAAGCAAAGCAGGAACCAGCAGCACAGTGCAAGGCAGGAATCAACCCTGGACAGGGCACCAGTTCGGCACAGGATACAAGTGGGCAGTGTGTGTTAGGTAACTGTGCGCTGTGTCTCCCTCTGTTGTAGAGGAGGTGTACAAGAGGAAGTTAAAAGACAAATGTAAGCTAATGACTGATTTTGCTGTCCCATTATTCACACCAGCATGCTGTCACGCCCCTGCCAACGGCTGTGTGCATGCAAGCATGAGTGTATGCATGTGTGTGGGAACTGATTTGTTGTTACTGTTACACCCTGCAATACACACACACACACACACACACATGTCTTTTCCCAGGACTGTAATACTAGAGATGACATGAATCTTTAATGTATTCATCTTGAGGGACCCTGCAGAACAGATGGACCTGAGTCAGTCACAGTCACATGTGCGTTTACACAGGGCTATAAAGGACATTTACAGGGTAGGTGTAAGGGCAGGGCCGGGGGTAAAGACCTAGCATGATTGTGGAGACATTGACAAGTCAACACCCAGTACGATTACTTGGTAATTGCCGGGGCAAGACCTATTACGTTCATTTATTCTTTTCCATATCCGCTTAATCCAGTCCAGGGTCGGGGGAGCCGGGGACCATCCGGCAGCATTGGTGCAAGGTGGGAACCAATCATAGTAGACAGCTCAGCAATCCACAGCACTGGGATCACACTGGGACACTTTAGAGACACAAGTTGACCTAACACATCTTTGGAATGTGGGAGGAAACCGGAGTACCTGGAGAGAACCCACACCAATACAAAATTCAAGGAATGAATCCCCAGTCTCTGGAGCTGTGAAGGAAAAGTGTTAACCAGTGCGCCACTGCGCTGATACCTAGTGCAGTTGCGGAGTAATTACCGGATCAAGACCTAGTACAGCTGTGGAGTAAATACCGTGTCAAGACCTAGTTCATTTGTGCCGTATATACCTGCACAAGACGTAGTACAGTTGCAGGGTAATCACTGGTTCAAGGTCCAGTACAATCGCAAAGTGATTAACAGGGTCGAGACCTATGATTGAGATGTAGTACAATTGCAGAGTAATTAAGAGGTCGAGAGCTAGTACAGTTGTGGGGAAATTACTGGGTTGAGACCTAGTGCAATTATGCAATTATTAGCTGAGACTTAGAACGGTTACAGGGTAATTACTGGCTCTAAATACCTGGCTGAGACCTACTGCAATTGTGGAGTAGTACGATCGTGGGGTAATAATTGTTTCAAGACCTAGTGCAGTTGTGGGGTAAATACTAGTTCAGGAATTATTATGTTTGTGGGGTAATTACTGGGTCAAAACCTAGTACAACTGTGGGGTAATTACTGGATCGAGCTGTGGTGCAGTTGTGGGGTTATTAATGAGTGGTGACCTAGTACAATTGTGGTGTCAATACTGGTTTAAGAGTCAGTATGTTGGTGGCGTGATTACTGGGACAAAACCTAGTACAGTTGCGGGGTAATTAACAAGTGGTGATCTGGTAAAATTGCGGGGTAATTACTGGGTCAAGCCCTAGTACAATTTAGGGGTTATTAATGCGTACTTAATGAGGAATTAATGGGGAGTAATTACCTGGTTGAGACCAAGTGCATTTGGCTGGTAGTTACTGATACAAGAAACAGTATGTTTGTGGGTCATTACTGGATCAAGACTTAGTACTGTTGCAGGGTAATTATTGGGTCGAGCCCTAGTACAACTTGGGATAACTAACGAGTGGTGACCTAGTACAATTTCAGAGAAATTACCTGGTTGAGAACAAGTGCATTTGGTGGGTAATACTGGTCCAAGGAACAGTATGTACAGTAGGGACTGTGGTAGCCTAGCGGGTAAGGTACTGGACTATGGACCTGAAGGTCCAGGGTTCAAATCCCACCTCTGCCAAGCTGCCACTGTTGGGTCCTTGAGCAAGACCCTTAACCCACAATTGCTTGGATTGTAAGACTGTACCAATTGTAACTCGCTCTGGATAAGGGGGTCTGCTAAATGCTGTAAATGTAGTATGTTCGTGGGGTATTTACTGAGTGGAGACCTAGTACAATTGTGGAGTAATTACTGGTTAAAGATGTATGTTTGTGGGGTAGTTACCGGGTCAAAACCTAGTACAACCTAGTACAAATGCAGGTCAATTGCTGGATCAAGTTCCAGTACAGTTGTGGGGTAATTACCAGGCGCTGGCCTAGTACAATTGCAGAGTAATTACCTGGTCGAGACCAAGTGCATTTGTGGGGTGATTACTGGGTAAACACACAGAACATAGTTAGATGTAGTACAAACTTTTGCCCAAAGTCTTTGGTCAAGGTAACAAGTTAAGTGCTTTGTGCTGAATAGTGTGAAATAGACGCTCTAAATTCCCACGTTAAGACTGCATGCGTGATACTAAGGCAGGACTTTTACGAGTGAATAATAATTACCATGGAAATAAAGTGTGTGTGTGTGTGTGTGTGTGTGTGTGTGTGGTGTTGTGTGTTGTGTTGTGTTTATTCCAGATGTGGGGAGCTGCAGAGGCTGAAAATCGGAATGGAGTCACTTCTAGCTGTAAATGATGAAAAGGGGTAACTCCACACTTTCTCAGTTCTAGACAAACAGATGTACTTTTGTGGGTCGTGCATGTGTGATTGTGAGTGTTTGGTCCTGCACAGGACCGTCATATAGAGGAACTCACAGCACTGCTGGGTCCAGTACAGGAACGCCAAGGACATGATGGGTGTTTTCTCAAGGTAACACACATGCGATCGGGCCTTACGTGATGTACTACGGTTGTTCTATATTACCGTGTTATCCCGGTTCTACTAATCCAACGCCTAACTGTATCTCTCCTCGCCTTTGTCGCTCTTAGTGTGTGGGGATCGATGGTGTATGGCGAAGCAGCGAGGAGGATCTAAGTGGATCTTTGCGAGGAGCGAGGACTTTCCCCAATAAAGCTCACTCTGACATTGTCAGATCTTCGATGTGCAGGTAAATATCAACCCCTTCCAGGACCCATCATCAGAGGAGAGTCCATTAGCCATGCTGCGGGATTCCTGGTAGAACAGTTTCCTCATCTCTTTAGTCAGGGTCTCAACCAATTTCAATCATTAACCTGTTCCAGATTTGCTTTGTTTGGCAACTTTTGATGTACAGTACTGTGCAAAAGTCTTAGGCCACCGTTAGATTTGTTGTTTGAACCATATATAGTAATGACCATATATATGGCTGCTACCCTTCCAAGACCTGTGACACCGAACTGACGTTTCATTTAGACAATCCAAAATTGCGCCCTCTGTCACAATATAGGTTCAGTAAAGCCTGGATTTCACATTTCACCATTTGCCTCCATTTTTTAGCACGAGGATCAGTTGTTTATATGGCTGCTGGTGTAAGGAAATTTAAGCATGGTGGTTGAGTTTAACACCTTGCATCTGTACCAATCTCCACATACTTTAGTCACTCGGGTATTTTTTTCTCAGCACATAGGAACCCTGAGTATAAACAACAGATCTTTGTGCAAAAAAGGAAATAATAACAAACACCAATGAACTCCGGTTAGTGCAAAAGCACATAATGGTACAGTATATCTAATCTAATGGTGGCCTAAGACTTTTGCACAGTACTGTAGAGGTTCCAGGTGGATTTGATAGGGTTGGTGACGAAGTCCAAGAGATGGAACAAAAGAATTTTCATAATGGTGCTTGGGTTGGACAATGGTCAACTGTACTAGACCACTACCATGAAGAAGTCTTGACGTTGCCTGTAGCCTGGCCAGGCACTGAACAGATGCACTTGGCCATGTCTGAGGGAGGAAAGGTCAGAAAGGGATTATCTCCCCCGCTTGCTGTGTGATGGTGAAAATAATGTTGTGTAGCAGTACCTGCTGGCCTGAGGCAGCCATCCTCCATCATGGAGAAATTAAAAACTTCTGGATAACAAAAGATACAACTTTACTACATGTCAAAAAATTTAATAGATATAAAACTGAGTAAACCAGGCTAATCCAGTGTCAAACATTGTGCACTCTAGATTGTGTATTTGATGTACTGCTTTTTGTGGGTTATTCTCTCCATAGGTGTCATCATCTCGAGGAGCAGCTCAGCTTTTACATTCCCCAGTGTGTCTGCAGAACAACCTGGACTCTAGGTGAGAGAGCCAATCTCACCAGCTCCTTTATTAGGAAGACCCGTACACCTGGTTAGTCATGCATTTATCCAATCAGGCACCCATATGGCAGCAGTTCATATCAAACCTCAGGATGGTGGAGATGTGACCATGGCATGGTTGGTTGTACCAGACAGAGAGGTTTAAATCTTACGTCTGATCTCCTGAGATTTCTGAAATCCGGTTACTAAAGTTTATAAAACATGGTGTGAAAACCAAAAAACACTCAATCATAGGCAGATCTGGGTCCTTAATGAGAGAGGAGCGAAGACAAATGCCAGACTTGTTTGAGCTGATAGAAACTTAAATGACTATCATGTCATACCTTGAGGAGGATATGTTACAACAGAAGATCAACATCAGGTAACCTGTGAACAGAAATTTGAGGTTACAGTGGGTACAGGATCATCATAGCATGTAGATGGTCAGATTAGAATGTGTCAGCGTGAATCCATGGACCCGTCCTGCTTTGTGTAAACAGGCTACTTCCACTAGGTTTGGAATGTGGTAGAACTGTAGATTGTGTTGCTGACAAATCTGTCAAATCTCACATCACATACTACTTTTTATCTTTTTATTTTCTGTTTATCTGTCACAGAATCTCTCCTTTTCAATTCACACTCAGATGCTTTCTTTCATTTGAGGAGCTGTATCTCAATATCACACACACACACACACACACACACACACACACACAGACAAAATATGTGTTAAACTAACAACTGCCCCTCTACAAAGGTGTAGAGAATCGGCACTCTTAACTCATGCCGAAGCAAACAGTAACTTCCACTGATTAGTGCTGTATTGGCTCGGGCTGTGTCTCTGCTGGAGATCCATCTCAGCCGAGGCACAGAAATGCACATCTGCCACCCTCTAGTGGTGGAAGTTGCACAACCTCTGAATTAGATTGGTGTTCCTAGCAAAGCAGCCAGTGAGTTTATACAAGTTTGTCTCTGGGGCTGAAATCGGAGTTATTTTACACTCTCTCTTGGTATCTGGGTTTGTAACTTTTTCTTATTCTCTCTGGCTGCCCCCTCAGCTGTCACCAGCTTCAGTCCTTCATGGACTCTCCAGGTTTCCACAGTGGACAATGGCAAGTAAAGCTGGTGTGTTGGTGTACGTGGGTGTAGTGCGTCAGTGTGTGTATGTGTACAGGTCCTGGCATGTGTGTTTGCAAAGCCCACACTAGGAGAAAGTCAGTTATCCAAAAGACTGGACACGGAAATAGTAATAAAGATACTTTCTGTGGGTTGTTTGGTATGTTGTGCTCATATCTGTGTGGGCTTCCTCTAAATACTCCAGTTTCTTCCTAACTCGGAAAAACATGACAGTAGGTGGACTGTCTACAAGTTCATACATGATCTGGATCCACAATGGCCTTTAAAGGAAAAGTGTTTCTTAAAGATGAATAATAAAATAAGTCGGATCATACATAGGTTAATACGTTTGATATGGATTTGGTTTGTTGTGAACCCATGGCAATCATAATGTGACACTGCTGTGTGCTGGCTGAAACCCGTCTGAGCCATGCTGTTTCCTGAAACTGAATTGGATGACTTGCTCTGTCTGTCAGCAGGTCGATTCAGAGGATGCTGTCCTCCAGTCTGGAGGAGTTACAGAGTGGCCATAAACAGAAGGTTGGTATCATTTAAAGCCTGTTGAGGTTTAACTGATTTTCTGGGTTTACTACTGCTTGGAGAAAGAATTCATTTAGCGCCATGTAACACCAAAATGTTCAGTATTCTCTTGGATCTTGTGTTCTCAGCACCATGTAGAGCTGATTACATTTTTAACTGGATACATATTAGAGGTGTCCCAAAATAAGCAAAGGTCAAACCTCTGCCAGCCAGTGTGGACGTTTTGCTGTAACAGCCAAACCTGGCCCATGGTGTAACTATTTGTATTTTTAATTTGTGACTTTTTTCTAGCTGTTAATGAAGTTTTCAACATAACAAACATAATTGATTATTCAGGAAAGGCTCATTTTAATTTTAGTAATTAACATATTTTTTTAATAACCATATATTGAGAGAATTGAGAGAAATTAAGGCAGTCAGGGAAAATCATTTTGAGAATGTTTCATACTAATGTTAACCAATTTTTCAACATAACCAAACTGTTTATGAATTAATGTTTCATTTTATTTCATACAGTACCTGCAAACGTCTTAGACCACCATTAGATTTGTTGTTTTAGCAATGATATAATGACCATATATAATAACTTGGATTTGTCACTCCATAATGATCTCTTCCACTGATCTTCAATCCAGTCTCTGTGAGCTTTAGCATATCTTAAACTTTTCACCCTGTTCTCTTTCTGAAAAAGTGTTTTCTTGGCTGCTAAAAAGACTTATCCTGATCAAACTTCTTCAGATTCAACATGGCATCCTGATGAAGCTGCCAGACACTCTGCTTCTGTGCTCGCCACTGTTGTTATTTTAGTAATATAAATTTTTGCAGTAATATTATTACTATAATACTGTTAGTATGGCTAAACAATTGCCTCTGTAGCTTAAAGAGGCATTTTGTTTTTTTGCTTTTTTAATACTGCTTACACATTTCCTGTATTTTAAGGTCACAGTCTATATGGTCATTATATCATAGCTAAGGAAATGGTATATCTAATTTAACGGTGGCCTAAGACTTTTGCACAGTACTGTATATTAACATAACCAGTCTGTATTATTAGAGAATCCTTTATGTTATAGCTATTACCATAACCAATTTGTTTATGAGCAAATGTTCCTTTTTTATTTTATCTCTTCACTTTTATTTTAACATAACCACACTGTTTATTCCAGAATTATTTTCATTTATTAACATAGTTTTTAACATAACCATATTGTTTATGCTCGAATATTTTTAATACATAACTAACTTTCTGTTTCCTTATGTATGCAATTTTTTTCTTTGCTTACCCAAGCTTGTAATGGGGCATCCAGTAGAGCCTGTTCTAGAGGTACTACCATCAAATATAATAACCTTTAACCTCTGTCCTACACATCCCGCTCTTCCCACCTTAACACACTTCCCGTACTAAACCACAACAAATATACCTGTGTGAAGTAGATTTTACTACTAACATGAACTAACCAGCTGACTTTTCTATCAAAACAAATGTGGATGCTATTGGTATATGTGTAATAATATGTACGGATTCTGACGTTGCTTGTACATGTCACTCAAATTAGGAATGAGGCCGTGTGAACGGATAAGTTCTGACAACTGTGATAGGCAGCATTTAACCAATTCTAACCAACGTCACCCTCAGTTAGTCCGAATATTCAGATCAGGTTCAGTTTTTGATGTTTGAAACCTGTAATCCCTGGAATTATGAACATGTAAATGTAATGCACATTACATAACAGATAGGTAGTGCTGTAATAATTATGCAGAGACAGACGTGTAACCATTTCCTCTGATGACGCTAACAGAACCGGCTCATAATGGACAGCAGTAAGTACTGCACACTTCCTGGGAAGTTTACTCGGCAGGAGCAGAATGGACAGAGGGAGCAGCACTCGTCTCCACTCCATCTGTTACCTGATGAGACCGAGGAGGGCGAGATCAACCTGAGTAAGTGCAAACACTAGCTTTACTTTAACACAAGGATGTGCGCAATTTCCACCTTACTCCACATGTACTACGCAGATTAATCTGGATATTTTTGGTGTGCTAAGTTCGTCTTTCATTGTGCTTTGAACCTACCATGCTAATGTAGCTACTAGCTACAGTGGTACCTCGGTTCTCGTCATTAATTTGTTCCAGAAGGTTTTTCGAGTACCAAAAATGACGAGTAATGAGCAAATTCTTCCCATAAGGAATAATATAAACTGAATGAATCTGTTCCAGACCCCCAGAAAATCCAGACTGTATAAGGCGTTATATATATTAATGGAGTTGGATTGTAAGGTGATTTATGATCATACCTACTGCTTTATTATTTTAACAAAGCGAGTTAAGTAGGTCGACTGTAATTGAAATCGAAAATGCATTTTGAACTATTATTAAAAGGCTGTTCCATGACTTGTTTCCTCTCTTAAGTCATATTTTCATGTATGATTAATCAGTTATATGTTATTTATAGCTCTCAATGACTCATAAATGATATACATTGACCATAAAAGCCTCATCAATGCCTTCACATCTCCTTTAATCACCTGCAGATTGCTCTGAAAGAATATTATACAATTGAATATCATCCTAATAATGCACACCCCAAACACCCTCCCAAAAGGCCATTAGTTTCACGCATTTGAATGCTTTGGCCGAACCCATAAATCATAAATCATACCACGAGTAAGTCGTCACCCACGGTGATGGTGTATACCGCTCTATTAACTGATGACATGTGCAAAATGTGAGTACAGCCCAACCTTATTGGAGGCAGAGCGTCCGCCCCCGGACCCCCATTATCTGGAACAGCAAAAGTAGTAAAACAAATTACTAGAGTGCAGTGTTAGAGCTCGCGTAAGTGCTTGATCAAGGATGAGTTCATTTTGGATGTAGTGCAAAAACATATGAATTTCAAACACCACAACTGTTGTGGCTTGTCTACATTTGGAGGAAGGGGAACACGGGGGTAAATGTAATTTTGCCTGAGCTATCCCTGTAATTCCTATGGGTGTTAATCACTATAATCCAGCAGCTCTATTAACCTGCTTATGACGTCTTTACCTCTCCCGGTCTCTGCTGTGTCTAATAATCTGATATTTGTAGGGGCTACTCTCACTCTCTAATGCCTTACTCCATCATTTCTGCTGTCTGTGCTCTTTGCTCTTCTCTTATCTGCTTGCTCTGGGTCAAGACCGGTGCAGGAGTGCCAGCGCCCCTGTGTTAGGTACAGTACATTTAGCCTCGTTTCCTTCAGTTTCACCGTGGCAGATTAGGGAGTATAAGCACCCTTAAAAGCTCTGAATGTTAAGAGGAGATTAGGACTGTGTGTGTGTGACTTTAGGCTTACACTGTGGTTTTTCTTCATCCTTTCATGCATGCATCAGCACCACGGTGGAAGCTGGAGCACTTCACAATGGGTGGGTAACTTCCGTTACATGGTTTTGCTGCTTTTGTGCTTAATACACCTCACTGAAGGTGGAACGGCAGGAGAAATTTGCTTTTTGGAGTTTTACTTATGGAAATATCTATGGAGGTATCAGAAGTATCAGAACACGGGGTTGTGGTTATTGTAACTTCATAACTAAGTGGTGAAAAGCGCTCAAGTGAGCTGTTGGAGCTGCATTTAACATTTTATTTAGTAGTTTTCTCGTCCATTTGAGGGAAGCAATGGGCGTTTTTTGTTGCATTCCTAGTCATTATAACCACACCCCTTTTGTGTTCTGATTGGTCACCTCAGAGAACCAGTTACAGTGGGGCAAAAAAGTATTTAGTCAGCCACTGATTGTGCAAGTTCTCCTACTTAGAAAGACGAGAGAGGTCTGTAATTTCCATCATAGGTACACCAACTATGAGAGACAAAATGAGAAAAAATCCAGGAAATCACATTGTAGGATTTTTAAAGAATTCAATTGTAAATCATGGTGGAAAATTAAGTATTTGGTCACCCACAAACAAGCAAGATTTCTGGCTCTCACAGACCTGTAACTTCTTCTTTAAGAAGCTCTTCTGTCCTCCACTCGTTACCACACCCTGTATAAATGGCACCTGTCTGGACCTCGTTTTATCTGTATAAAAGACACCTGTCCACAGCCCCAAACTCCTACAATGGTGATTTCCTGATTTAATTATTCGCATTTTGTCTCTCATAGTTGAAGTGTACCTATGATGAATTACAGACCTCTCTCATCTTTCCTAAGTAGGAGAACCAGACACAAATCAGGGGAGTATAAATAACACACCAACCAACAAAGACAAAAAAAACAAAAAAAAAAAACAAAACCCAACACACCAAACAAACCAAACAAGATAAATCCCCAAAAACCAAGACAAAAAAACCAAACAAACTAAAAAAAACAACAAACATAAAAACAACAAAACTAACAAAAAAAACCACACCAAATCCAAAAAAAAAAAAACCCAAAAAAAAAAACAAACACCAAAAAAACAGAAAAAAAAACCCCACCCCACCCCCCCCCCCCCCCCACCCCCCACAAAACCGCACACCCTTTTGTTTTTTTGTTCGTGGCTTGTCAAATACTTTTTTACCCCACTGTATGTGTAATACTGCCAGCAGAAGATATTTCAATAAATAACACTCCTTTGTGGACTTTCCTGAGTACACAGAAGTAATTAACTTCCTTTCTTGTTTCTCAGCTAAATCGGAGAAGACAGACGAGTCCACGCAGTCGGACGTGTCGCCCATGTCATCAGGCATGGACTCGGGCCAGCAGTCGCCTGTTTCTCCTGAGAATAAGAAAAATCAGAGAGGCATCCGGAAGCTGTGGGGAAAGTAAGCTATGGGCTTTTTCCTCCTTTGGCTGGTTTTACCTAATTCCTCAGTCCCTCAACATTCCCCGCGCCAGCGAGGGCCTTCGTACGTCTCGTGACCACTGACCCCTTCTTTTAGATAGCAGGTGGCAGACTTAAACCTGCATGACTGTGTTCCTTGTATCCATCTACCACCTCTGCAGACCACATCAGAGGGCAATAACTCGCCCTCCCCTCCTCTGGCTGAACGATCCTGCCATGCCTACAAAACTTTCCCGATACAGTGACTCCATTTACTGGACTAAATAATGCCAAGACGCATATTCTATACTTTATTACAATATATTCAGTATTTTATTTATGTATACTTATTGTATATAGTCTTTAGTTTTATATTATCTATTTAATACTCTTAATAATATTGTATACTCTTTCATTTTTGTAGTCTATATATTACTACATTTTATTTTACTATATTTTCTTTTGCTATGTTCTGTTCTATTTTCATACTTAGCTTCTGGTTAATTAAACGTTTACTAAGACCTTAGTAATTAGGTAACTTAGTTTAATTCTTACATGTAACATCTCGGCTGCCCTGGAGGTTGGGTCCCTTTTTGAGTCTTGGTCCTCCTATGGTTTCATCCTTATACAATTTTGTGTGTCACTGCCATCCCAGACTTGCTCAATTAGGGTTTGAGGCTAGATTTTTGGAAAGCTGCTTTGAGACAGTGCTCTGTTGTGAAAAGCGCTGTATAAATAAATTTGGATCTGACTCTGCTCCTCAGTCGGTTGATGGGGCATTGTCCCTCCTTCATTCACAACCAGTTGAATCATAAGTAGTGAAGCGAATGCTGGATCTTTTTAGTGAATCGACTCTCAAACGGCTCTTCATTTCATTCAGCCCAGTTTAGCACTGTTTTGATCTATGAATAGTATACAGTGGGGCAAAAAAGTATTTAGTCAGCCACTGATTGTGTCAAGTTCTCCTACTTAGAAAGATGAGAGAGGTCTGTAATTTCCATCATAGCTACACTTCAACTATGAGAGCCAAAATAAGAAAGAAAAATCCAGGAAATCACATTGTAGGATTTTTAAAGAATTTAATTGTAAATCATGGTGGAAAATAAGTATTTGGTCACCCACAATCAAGCAAGATTTCTGGCTCTCACAGACCTGTAACTTCTTCTTTAAGAAGCTCTTCTGTCCTCCACTCGTTACCTATATTAATGGCACCTGTTTGACCTCGTTATCTGTATAAAAGACACCTGTCCACAGCCTCAAACAGTCACTCCAAACTCAACCATGGCCAAGACCAAAGAACCTTGTAGTGTTTTGCTACAAGTACTAAACAGACACAGTGAATGCAGAATAAAAAACAATACCAGACGGTATAAACAATTATCAATACTAAGCATTAAAACATTACAAAATTCAGAGGAGGACCTCCCTTGACACTTTTATGTGTCTAGACAAAGTCCCCAATCTCCGCAAACCATGGAAATGCCCGTGGCCGAGACTCAAACTCATGTCTCCATGGTGATGGGCTTTCATATTAAATAATTTAAGCACAATAGCAATTAGTGATCTTACAGATTCATACAGATTTTGTACTGATTGAGCTAATCTAATTATCCTAGCTACAAAATGTGACAGATATGCTCTTAATATCCTTGAGTTATTGTGTAATCTGGCCAATGTTAATGTCTCAGAAAGCAACACTCCCATGCACGTTTTTGTCTAATGTCTCAGGATCAAAAGGACACAATCAGGCAGTCTGCCTTCAGATGACAATGACTTCAGGAGAGGTGGGGTCCGGGCTACAGCAGGACCACGACTGGCTTGTGTGGGAAACTCTGCACGGTAAATCTTTTTTGTGAACTATTATTTTTGGTATTTGACAAAGAAAAGTGAACCCAATGAATACAGAACTACTCCGCAAAACGTCCATCCCACCCACACCCCCTACTCCTGACCCCACCCACCCCCTTTTAGACTTCAATGGTAGTTAATTCAAAGAAATCATCTTACGTAGACTATTCACTCTGGAAAATGTGAGGACTGGTTAAAAAACGTTCAGTAGGAGGAGAAAAGTAATATTACTTTCGCAAATTCTACTGTCATAGCTGTTGAAAGATCCATCGAAATGATATCGAGGAAGGTTATGGCCCAAACATGGCTGCCCAATGAACATTTGTGCTTCCAGAATTTAACTACGTTTTGCAGCTGTGAAACTGTGAAAGCTGAGAACAGTAGCTTTTTCTGCCATATTATAACTGTAACAGATTAGGCTGCCTGTACAAAACATTTGCATGTGTCATTTCTTGCTAAATATTTGGTCACACCTTCCCTCATCTTAATAACAGCTACAATCCTGTCAGGTAATATTTTTACACCCATATTGAAACCTCGTTCCTCTCATCTACTAACTGGGTGCAGCTGAGCTCATTTGCTGTAGGCGATTTGATGTTTTTGTTTTAGGATTGAGGGCAGTGTTTTCCAAATTCGGCTACTTCATTTGACTGGTCCCCAGTTTCCACTCCGTGATGTCCTTGTAATCTGTTTTACACTACATTAATATTTGAGATCATTGCCACCTTTGGTAAAGGTGGTTTAAAATGCTATGAAAACATTATTCCCAAAACCAGTTGTTACTGCTACTGTGCTTCACTTAACTGTCTCGCCAATTACCTACAATCCATTTTTATAATATTCAGCCAAGTGCTTAACAATTTATTGTTGAACAACGGAACATGTCTGTGTAGGTTCTCAGTCATCCAGGTCATGGTAGACTTGAGTGCTTGAGTTGAAGGCAACTGGACTTCTTCTGGGTTCTTGAACATGTTTCAGCTCTCATCTGGCGTCATCAGTTCTAGAAGAACACTTCTTTGAAAATACAAATTTCCACATTTTGGACAGACAAGACAGATGGTTTGAAAGAGGAGTAAAGGAGGCCATTTATGTCCAGTTAGAACGACCACCATTAAACAGAGGGGGTGGTTTACGTCACCACTTATCAGCACCAACAAAGCAGGCTTGAGATCCCTTCCTAGGCTGTTTAACCCCATTCGCATCCCAACCCATGTGACCCTAATGGAGGATGATTCCAGGGTGGGGCAGTGACTCACTAATGGGTGACACCCCAGTGATCCTAACGACTTGTAGGTTAACTGTGTAGGTCAATGACCGTTAGGACCACCTCCAAGGTGACAACCCCAGCCACCCCAGAAATTCAAATACTTGGGACTCCACGTCAGCTTCTAGAACTGAAGAAGCCTTTCAGATGAGATGTGAAACGTCTTCAAAAACCAAGAAAATCCCAATGCCGTTGGCTAATGTGACTAATCACTTATTCATGCAGCCTATATTTTAGAAGTGTTGTTGGTGTTCAAGGTCATTTAGCAGAGCTTTTTCTCGCTGAACCCTCAGGGACATGAACAATACTCCTTTCTCAAAGTGGTCATGTGACCAAGTGTGTGGATGGCTGGAGGATAGCGGGCTGGGCCAGTACATCCCCATGGCCCGGCAGTGGGTGAACAGTGGACAGACTCTTCTCTCAGCCTCCCCACACGACATCGAAAAGGTACAGAATCCACCCTGACGTATCACATGCTCCAACTTACCTGCTATCACATATCACACGTCATCACATTTGTCATTATACATCACATCTGCCATATTACCAGTCATAACTTGTCATCATACATCACACCTGTCAGGTGGCATGGTCGCCACACGGTCCAAAAATCCCCAGTTCAATCCCGACCTTGTGTAGAGTTTGTAGGTCCATGGTTTTACTCTGGGTAACCCATCATCCTGACCATCACACCTGTTGCCACACCTGCCATAACACTTACCGATTCAAACAGTTTACCATAACATTAAATGTTGGCAATACGTCTACATATCCATGGGAAAGTCGATGTACCAACCAGTTTGGCATCCAAGTTAATTTTCTCAGATCCTTGTATCTTTTTAAAGTCGTCCAGCCAAAAAAAAGGGGGGTTTTTTTGTGATTAAGTAGTTTACTGACACCAGTGAGAAAATTGTGAGAATTATTGTCACCCATTATTTCGACACTTGTGGAGCTGATTGTAATGATGCCCTTGGTTCATTAGGAGCTGGGGATAAAGCACCCATTGCATAAGAAGAAGCTGCAGCTCGCCCTGCACTCATTCACCACCAGGCAGCATGAGAAATCTGCAGAACTGGACCACATCTGGGTCACACGTGAGTCAGTCAGGACGTTTGAATTGTGCATGACTGTGTATGAAACATGTTCAAAACTCTGGCTTAATTCTATTCTTCATTTATAGATGAATTTAAAGCATTAACTGGGAAAAGGGTATGTTGTTGTGGTACATAAGGAATTGTACAACAGTTAGTTCTGACCTTATAATCTGATTGGTTGAGGAGAGTTCTGACCGTGATGATAATTGTGATACCAGCACAGCTTTTTCACACCAAAGCACATTGCCGAGTAACACGTTTTATGCACACGAACATATAACGTATAAGTAACGAAACTGCCCTATTGAATAACTACATTCTATAGTGTAATTCTGAATGACTTTAATTTTTAGTTTTAGTCCCTTTTTCGCTTATTTACACTTTGTATTTCAGACTAACTTTACTTGGTAGTGTTATAGGCGATAAACGAAAGCAAGTTGATCTTGTAACCCAGTGGTTCTCAAACTGTGGTACTTGTACCACTGATGGTACACCAGATTACCTTGGAAAATATACTTAAAAACCTAACATGTATGTGAAATTACATGTTTCAGACCTCATTTTATTCTAATAAAATTTATTTGTTTTGTGTTGAAAAAACACCACATGAGCTAACTGCTAACTGCGCTAACTGCTTCCCAAATTTCTAATTTTCCAAGACGTTATGAGTAAGTCTTGACAACAGTAAGATACAGTATGAATGCCTTAAATAAACTACGTTAACATCTGAAGGGTGCACATGCCAGGAGCAAAACTGGTATATCCAACACTCCTGCTGAATTAGTTGAAGATAAAGTTAATTCATTGCTTGCCCTCGCATTAGCCGATGCTAATTTAGACACAGACAGCACTGTTAGTGTTAGCAAGCTCCGAAAAGGCACTATGAGATGGTACGACGAAAGTTTAAGTTTGGGATTCACCTGTAGTGGGACAGAGGAAGAACCAAGACCACAGTGTTTTGTGTGCTCTGAAATTCCCAGCAATAAGCTCATGAAACCAGCACATCTAAGAAGATGTGAGCACTAAAACATGCAGGTTTGAAGGATAAACTTGTAGACTCAAAATGCCTACTGTGTACAGGTGTGTGTGGTGCATGTGCTTCTGTAATGAGATTCATAGGTGGTAGTTGGAGGGTTTGGTTTGATAATGGGCGATCTGAATAGTTTGAGAACCACGGTTGTAACCGATGTATTTGCTTTTTGCCAAGAGCGCCATCTAGCGACCATTGTGTCAATAACAGCAACCTTGTCTGAACACTCAGCGGTGTTTTGAGACGCTTTAAATAAGTAAAGTGAAGTCACAACCTTCAGATACCCGGCGCTCTTCACTTTACATATATATATATATATATATATATATATATATATATATATATATATATAGTTCAAACCGGCCCCGTGCTGTAGTGCTGAGGTAGGGAAGGGAATTGTTACCGTGTGGACCTACTTTTTGGCGGAAGGATATTCAGTATGGAATTCGGGCTTCTTTTATTTATTTTTTATCTTTATTTTGTTGTTATTTTATACTAAAATGTAGTATAAAAGCAATAGACCACACGAGGTCGTGTTATTGTGAATAACATCATGACTGGATTCATCTACGGCTCGTGCCTGCGACCAAATCACAGCCACGATGTTTTTCGCTCTAACAAACTCCCCTGTCGTGTTTTATTGCTTAAATAAAACCCAGTGTTGGTGGAGAACTCGGACCCTGCTATAAATCGTGCAGATTATTTAATATGATATGCTTGTTATATGCTATGTTATAATATTATATATTTCTACATGCTTATACAGGATGGCTGGATGATATTGGTTTACCACAATATAAAGACCAGTTCCATGAAGGGCGTGTGGATGGCAGGGTGCTTCAGTACCTAACTGTGGTAAACAGTTTCATACTGACTGTCTGATTGCTGTCTAATTTCGTGCTTTTTGTGGGGGGCATCTGATTAATACTGCTCTGCCTTGTCAGAATGACCTACTGCTTCTTAAAGTGAGCAGCCAGCTGCATCATCTCAGCATTAAATGTGCCATCCATGTGCTTTATGTGAACAAGTTCAACCCAAACTGTCTGAAGAGGAGACCTGGAGATGAGGTCAGTTAAAGCAGGTGTCAGGCTTTATCAGGAAGAAAAGAGGAGAGATTTCTGTACTGAGAGATGTGGTGTGCAAAAGTCTTAGACCATCACTAGATTTGTTTTATCAATTGTATATCATTATTTCTCAGTCTCTTTATTGGAATATAACCAGACAATGCAGGACATTTGTGTGCCATTTAAAAAAAACCTGAAAAATCAGCTTCTATAGGCTACAATGGCAAGGATTTAGTGAGCAGTAGCAGCATTTGGCAATGCAGGGTGCCACATATTTTCTGCACTGTCTGTTTGTGTCTTAATAGAGAGATTGAGACTAATTATATATGGTCACTGTACCATCACTAAAAAATGTAATGGTGGCCTAAGACTTTTGCACAGTATTGTATGAGAAAGACTTTTCTTTTTAATACATGGTGACTGAATGTTGCACGTTAAATGAATCACGACAAATAAAAAATGGCAGAGTTCATTCTTTCGAAAGGTTCAATGGCAAATTAAAGGCTACATATTAATACTTAAATAATTCTTAAATAAGGTTCCGTTTGTATTAAACGGTTGGCGTCCTTGGTAAAGATGGGTATAAAAAAAGTTTAGAAAATGTCTGCGATTAATAAGCGTCGCCTCATACTAAACATATGAAAGAAATTAAATCTTTCATTTTTGTTAAAAAACAAACAATAATACCATCATTAAAGACAGCAGCAGATCTTGTGGCTCAGCTGAAAGAGCCAGCTGCTGAAAACAGTAGTTCCTGAGAGCCTGGGTTCAAACCCTGGGCTGGATAAAGTGCTGGAGAAGCAGCATGGTTCAGTGAAATTAAAATAAAATAAAAACTTGATATAGTAAGATAATTGTTGGTTCCAAAAATCTTAGGTCCTCTCTGAAGACCTAGAAGGCTCTGAGGGTTCCCCACTGCATTTACCTAAGGTTATGGTTTTTACTCATTGTTACCAATGACGCCATCAACTGGGAACTATGAATCCTTTAACAATATGTTCTCGTGTTCTTCTTGTTAGCTCTTCTAATTTATATCTTTCTCCCAGTCTCAGACCCAGACATCGCCCTCTGAGGTGGTTCAGTGGTCCAACCACCGCGTGATGGAGTGGCTGCGCTCGGTGGATCTGGCCGAATATGCGCCCAACCTGAGGGGCAGTGGTGTGCACGGGGGCCTTATAGTGAGAAACACATGATCTGTACACATTCATACATTGGATTGTTTGTTTTCATTATGATTATACCACTTTAAACAGGCCAGGTGGGGCTTTAGTGGTGGAAAAATATTATATCTGTCATAATATATTTTAATCAGTATTATAATATTAGCAGACCTTGTGCATTTTTTAATTTTTTAAGCTGGTTTTTAATGGTCAGGGTCTCTGAGGTTCTGGAGCCTGTCCCGGAGAAGTATTGCTTAATGCAATAATCCCTATAATCAAGCCTGTGTCTGGTCCTTTTGTGACATTTAAAGCCCTTATTGACTTCCATATATCTTGCTGATTTTCTGTAGCAGTATAGCCCATGTTGTGCACTTTATTCCTTATTTCTAACCTGTGCCCAGTGAATTCTGGGAATGGCTCTAGACTAG
This sequence comes from Ancistrus triradiatus, assembly GCA_025084515.1. Classification (NCBI taxonomy): domain Eukaryota; kingdom Metazoa; phylum Chordata; class Actinopteri; order Siluriformes; family Loricariidae; genus Ancistrus; species Ancistrus triradiatus. The sequence goes on along the minus strand of JAJAGP010000762.1, from coordinate 32,124 downwards.
GAGTGCAATGATACAGTCTGCTCACGATCTGATTCACGATACTGAGTTCATGATTCAATTTCTCACAATTATCGATTTTACATTCAATAAGACTTCCCTTTTCCCTTTTCCTAGCGGTTAAGGTACTGGACTATGGACCAGAAGTCCAGGGTTCAAATCCCACCTCTGTCAAGCTGCCACTGTTGGGTCCTTGAGTAAGACCCTTAACCCACAATTGCTTGGATTGTAAGGTTGTGTCAGTTGCGACTTACAACTGATACAATCTTGGGTTTGCTCAAGGAGCCAACAGTGTCAGCTTGGCAGAGGTGGGATTTGAACCCTGGGGTCCATAGTCCAGTACCTTAACCGCTAGGCTACCACAGTCCATAAATAGGATATGTAATTGTATCTTATGATTAGCCAGGTGAGAGTTACATGTGTCTGGATCCTTCACGGCACCCACAAAAATATTTTATCTGTCTTTATCCATTTGTTTCAAGGACGTTTACAATAGCAGTCTGCAAGCCACAATGAATGAACTAAGTATGGCTAAATAAAAAGCAGTTTCGGAGAAATGTGTGTAATGTGTTTTTTTTTTAATTCCCAGATTCTGGAACCCCGTTTTAATTCGGACACGCTGGCGATGCTGCTGAACATTCCTCCTCAGAAGACTCTCCTCAGGCGACACCTCAATACCAACTTTGGCTCTCTGGTGGGAACTCAGGCTCAGCTGGAGAAGCGCGAGTACATGGAGTCACCGAACTACTCGCCGCTGTCTACTACAGCTAAAGTTAGGGTACTGCAGTCCTTCATTTCCTTTTTGTTAATCATCTTCCAAAGCTCACAGGTTTCTATTAAACATGAATCAGTGACAGGGCATTATAGTGTTTGCTTTTGTGTACTCATTACTTTCTACAGAGGTTTTTCCAGGTGAAATTGGAGAATGTTGTTTCTCACAGTCTGAGGTGCCTTTTTTGGCAAATTCCAGGCCAGACTTTCATGTGTCTTTTACTGAGCAGAGGCCTCTGACTGGCCACTCTGCTGTTAATCCCAGATTGGTGCTGAAGTGATGGTTGACTTTCTGGAAGTTTCTCCCATCAGCATTTAGCAACTTTGGGTTAAGGCTCATGCTCATAGACCCAACGATGGAAGCTTTGTAATGCTAGGACTTAAGCCCTGGACGTCCCACACCTTGACTGCTAGGCTAAAAATACTTTTATACCAGAGCAGGTTGAGTACAGTGTCAATGTTCTCACTCTGATATAATACATATAGTCAAAGTGTAAGCAAAATGTTTGAATACACACTCTGAACACACACACTGTTCGTCACACAATCATTAGACACACCCAGTTGCACTTTCAGCAAGTGTTCATTCAGTGACGTTTCACCAAGGTCTGCGTGTAGGGAATGTGCTTTTGGGATTTTACTGATTCCTTTCTGGTCTTACTCAGCACAGGCAGGCTTTATGGAGCTGACCACTTTTACAGGAAACCTTTTCAGTTTCACTGAAGAAGGCAGAGTGTAATGTGTGAGGGACAGGTGATTCCAGTAATAAGGCAAGGGTGGAGTATATAAAGCAAGCCAGCTTTGTTTCTGTAGCGCTTTTTACAATGGAGCATTGTCTCAAAGCAGCTTTACAATTTTAGATCATCTTCTAATTTATAAGGGAAATCCCAAATTGAGCAAGCCTAGGGGCAAGGGAAAACTCCCTAGAAAGAAACCTTGGGAGGACCAAGACTCAGAAAGGGACCCATCCTCCTTGGGTGGTGTAGATGTTATATGTAAGTCATAACCAAGGTATCTAATTAAAATGAAATGAAATATTATGACATCCAATCTGTTGTGGGTTAAGGGTGTTGCTCAATGAGCCAAAAGTGCCAGCTTGGCAGAGGTGGGATTTGAACCCTGGAACATAGTCCAGTACCTTAAACACAGTCCCTAATTGTTCCAGTAATCCCTCAATCCCTTTAGAAAATGATCAAATCATGCTTTTGGGACTACACTTGTGTTTTTTGGCATTTCTACATGATCCAGTAGTGGTTTGGTCTCAAAACAATCTTAATAATAAATAGTAGACTAAAAAGTCTTGGTCTTTTTTTATATTGATAATAAACGAAACATGCTTTTGGGATTCCACACATTGACCCAACAGTTTACTATATTAGCTCACAAACTCCTGGTCAGTAATTGCTTCTTTAACACAGGAAATGTTACATAGATGCATTCTCCTCTGCCTTTTTTATAGCACGTGATCACCTTTGTAATCAATAGGGGTGTAACGATCCGTCACAAAAATAGGACCATTATGCATTCTTGTTTATTCCACCTTACTTATTACGCCATCTAATGCAGTTGCATTTTTTGAACAGCAGATGGTGCAGTCGTACATGATGCTCACAGACACAGCCCGTTCAAACTCCCTAATTTCTTCTAACTAAATATTCAGGGGACTAAAGATTCATTTAAACTAAAGATTTGTTTAATTTTTGTATACAAGAAAAGCACACGTTATTTTGGATAGTTATTCTTCAGAAATAAAAAAAGAAATGCTTTTACTTGGTTATTTAAGATTTGGTGAAGATGCAATAGAGCATTTTGTTTACCGTTCTAAATTTGTTAAAAAACTTATACAAGAAAATGTACATTGTTGTGCATTGTTCACACCTCCAAAATAAAAAAAGGACTGTCTTCATCAAATGTCAACTCAATAATGATCATGAGCAGAGTGTAGTAACCAATGCTCTCTCTCTCTCTCTCTCTCTCTCTCTCTCTCTCTCTCTCTCCCACAGCCAAGGAAACTCGGATTCTCCAATTTCAGCCAGCTCAGAAAGAAGCGCCCTGGTGACCACGGTGACTACATCTGCCCCCTGGACTCTGCTCAAGCTCTGGCTCTGCTCGGTGGGACTCAGAGGCCCAACACAGGGGTGCAGGTGCAGGACTCTGAGAAGAGGGAGCAGGTTTGGCCTACGCAGGGATTAAACTAAACTACCCGCCCCACCCATCCCATCCCATCCCATCCCATCCCGTCCCGTCCCATCCCATCCCATCCCGTCCCATCACCTCGGCCAAACTGCACCCCTCTCATTACGTGCCATCCACTCATACCCAGCATCCTTCACACATCTGAACTGTGACTTTAGCAAAATGATTTTCTCTGAAATATTTGAATACTTTCTTCCATTTTATACTCTTTAACGCATACTGTTATTTCTGCTGTCTGCAAACAGGGGATTGTGCAATATTTGCACGTTTATTTAATATTTATCGTGGTAAATTCGACTAAACATGCAGGCGGTTTTAATATACAGACTTTATACACTAATGTTTTACTAGACATAGGATGTGAGAAGCCCTGTATGTATTTGTAAATACATAAAGTAATGAAAAGCAATCAATAAACCTCATCACTGTGATACTGGTTCCTTCTTTTGTTAGGTCAACATTCAAGTCCTTACATATTGAGTGGTTTCAGCTAAAAAGTTAAATGCTGTTTCCTCAAACTCTGCCAGAATTGTTGGAGCTTTGTAGAAGACCAGTCCTTAGTGTATAGTGAGGGATCTGTACATTTTGAATGTGAGAAACTCCCAAAAGAAAGAATCTGAAAAAAGCCAAAGAGTATGACTGACCGCCAAAAGTTCAAAAGGGATTCCTGGTACCAGTAAAAAGTTAAGAGTGTGGTGTGAATAGAAAAGTGTGAAAGCAAACATGGAAGTAGAAGAAATAAAAGTTGAAGAGCTGAACAGATGGATGTGAAGACAAACGTTAAGGTATAAAGAGAGAATTTAGATGAAATGTGTGAAAGGGAATTTATTAAGCATGAAATCTACTGAGTGACTCAAAACCACTGGATGCAAAGGAGTTTATATGAACAAAACGATTGAAAGAGTGATTAGTTGTTAAATGTCCTACTTTTTATCCGGAGAGTTTGAGAGAAAATGGATCCATTTTGTATCCAAGTTTTCAGAAAAACAACCTTATATGAAAATATGAAAATATTGTGTTTTAATTGGAAGATAGATAGATCCCAGCCTTAGTTTGGTGGTTTATTTCCTTTACTTGCGTCTCTCTGACAGGGAGCTTTAGAATAAGTTCTCTGTTCATAAATGCCATTTTTAAAAGCCAGCTCTTTGTCTAATTTAATTAATCCAGAGTGATGCCATATCCAGCATATCAACCATATACAACACATAAACAGTTACCTAAGGCTTCTTGTGTCCTTTTTAGAATTTTTTCTCCACGTTTTAATTAACATTTTAATCCCAGAGAACACAGGCCGAAGGCATAAGACTGCCCTGGATGGGACTCCAGTTCATCACAGGTTTGACAGTATGTCGCTGAGTTGTTAGTGTCCCTCGTATCACTACAAGGGCTGACTGACTGTCGTATGCGATGGCTCCCCAGATCATCACACACAGAGTGTCGCTCCACAGCAAAGGCAGGATTGGAGCGCTCACCATGAGACCTCCACACTCTAACCCGACCATCGTCAGATCTCAAACAGAACCTGGATTTGTCGCTAAGGACGATATGGTTCCAGTTCGTAGCAGTCCTTCGTAGCAGTCCATGACACCACTGCAAACGAAGGCGATGGTGGCTGGCTGTCAAAGGCAGGACACATGGGTGCTGTGACAACAAATTTCCTTCTGCCAAGCACCTGGAAATGGTCCGGGCAGAGACGGGTGTGTAGTGAAGGTGCCTCCTGTCTGGATGGAGGACAACAAAACTATAGGAGCTGTTTGTGCTTGTCGGCAGATCAAACGATCCTCTCTACTGGTGGTCTGCCTGGCCATCCAGAGCCTGTTCGTCATGTGAGTGTGCCCCCATAGGACCCCTGCTCCCAACACCTCCTAACAACTAGGTCAGAATTTGTCGAACCGACCATTCTGCTTCTCTCAGTCCAATGGCTACTGAGCAAAATGTCTTCAAGTGCATCGTAGAGGCATGTCTAGCAGTCAACGATCTTTCACCAAGAGGTACACTACCCAAAAGTAGCTTCTGAGAGCCTTTTTATGGGGCAGTGAGGGAAGAACTTTCACGCCCTCTTGTGGTAAGAACTGCGTGTCGAGTTTTGCAGCAATCCCACACTTCTAAACTTCTTGTCATTAGCATTGAAGCTTAAGAGGCAAAGTCCGGACACCGCTATGCCTTAATTGAATTAGAGAAGTGGAAAATGGTAATTTATTTAACACCTGACCTGCATGCTTACCATACCCAATTTTCTTGCTTTTATCCCTGCATCCCATAAAAGACCCTTTTAAGGATGCACATGCTAACTGTCATGCACTTTTATTTCCAGATTTTGATTTCATTCAGCCTAATTTAACACGACCATCCATACAGTATGCTTTGTCAACACTTAATCCCCCCATTAACTGCATTTTGAACTACATTTTAAATATTCTCTTAAATCCAGAGCTGCTTGCTGAATGGTTTGACTTTCCAGATGCTGATAACGAAAGGAGCGGTGATGCAGATTGAAGCATTGTCAGAAGGCATTAACCACCTCACAGTAAGTGTTCACCAACCTCCACCCTGCTGTGTAATTGAGCCTTCATTATTGGCTCATTCATGCCTTTATAGAGTTGTGTAGGCAGGTTGTGATTCCTGTTAGCATGTCATGTGGGGAAACCCCTAGTCTCCTTGCACTAATACTGACCCCGCAACTTGGACTTGAGGGAACGTAGACATTTGGAAAGCCATGGAGATCCGGAAGACACACAGCTGGTGTGTGAGTGCAGTGCTTCTTCCCAAGCACGTCTTAACAAGGGACTCCTGCCCAGTGCAGTGGAGAGAGGAGTTGGAAACTCCTAACCAGTAATCCGGCCCAATCTGAGAGACACTAATCACCTCAACAGAAGTGATATATGAAGCAGTAGGCTCAGCTTTAGAAAGCAATGCTCTACCTGCTGAGCCATGATGGTTCATGTACCACCTCTTTCAAGGTGAGGTTTGCCTGTAGGTTTGGACTGTGCATTTTCTCTGGCAGGTTATGTCCTGGGTCACACCCCGGATCTTAGTTGTCTGTAGGTATGTCTGAAATTGCACCCTATTTACCATAATTAGTGTTCTGTTTCAGGTGTCGGATGTTTTGTAGGGTTCGATTCCCTGTACATTACTTTGGTACCCATAATGATTGTGATGACGATTTGTTTCCGGCATAAGTGCTGTCCGAATTCCCTCATTTGTTTCGCTACTCTACACAGAACACACTGTATGGACTGTGGTAGCCTAGCGGTTAAGGTACTGGACTATGGACCAGAAGGTCCAGGGTTCAAATGCCAAGCTGCCACTGTTGGCTTTTTGAGCAAGACCCTTAACCCACAACTGCTTGGATTGTAAGACTGCATCAATTGTAAGTCGCTCTGGATAAGGGCGTCTGCTAAATGCTGCAAACATAAATATCATGATGAGTAAATGAGTGGACCATATCAGACACACCCAGTGTTTGTAGTTTTGTTTCAAACCAGAGGCTTCCCCTGCCTTAATTTCCAGGTTCCCTCTAGTCTAGGGGGCTAGTTCTGAGGTAGCGCAAGCAGACCAGGGGTACTTTGAATGCTCACTGGAACAATATAATGTCAGTCTCAGTTCTCATGCTTGCTAGTGAGAGTCACAGGTGAAACAATGTAATAAGAATAAAACTGATATTTGAGAGGAAAGAAAATAGCAAATCTGTTTCTGGGAATGTGTGTACTTGGTTTTGTGGTTTCAAACACCTTTATTAGCAACATACTAAAAGTGATTCTAGCTCTAACTAACTGTAATGTGACGTTAGCACTAGCCAGCATGAACAGATGGCTGTCTAACCTGGTCAGAAGCTAGTTTACAGCATAGGATTAATTATTTATGTCAATAAATCCTTAGTTATATTATTACTAATAGTAAAATGTTTTGAAATATACAATAACTGTAATTCTATAGTTAACACATGGATAGGAGGCTGGTTAGTGGCTAATTAGCCAACAATTTGCACATGATAGACTGCTAATAGTAACACTCTTAAGATTACATATTTATTAAAATAAAGATTTATTAAGCAGATCCACATAACTATCATGTACCTAGTACTGGGTATAAAATCTGTGTATTAGCTATAATGCTAAGATAGTTAGCTATCAGCTTGCTAATGTTTAGCTGTGTGTTTCACTCTGTGCACATATTTCCACTCGTGTATTTTAATGTTTAACTATTTTTGCTGTACATGAGGATTTGTGAATGTATTTTTACACACAGCTAACATCTAGCTACAGACTGCTAACTAGCTTCATCTCAGGACTGGTTTCACTCTGCTCAAATTGTTTGGTACTACATTATGTTTTAAAATGGCTGCAGTTTCACTACTTGCTACTATTTAATGGGACCTGACAAAAGAAAAGTTCTTGTTAAAGTGAATAACCACATTGTCAGATTTTCTAAACTAGCTACATTGTTAGCCCTTGTTTTTTTCTATTGCTCATATATAAAATAGATCTGTGTGAAGTTGCTGTTGGGTAGATTAGCAAGCTTTACTTTGTGCTATAACTCCTGCCTTGCCTCACATCTCGCTTCCAGCACTTGCTCAGCCGAGACACGCTTCTGAGAGGAATGAGACGCAGCCAGACTGCCATGGTGTGAATGAACACTGCTACGCTAACACCACTACCTCCCCAAGCCTGTACCAGACCTCAGCACTGATAACCCATGACCTCCCTGCCCCCGATCCAGCTTTCAGCTCGTCCCTCAGTCTAACACACCTCGTCCGTTGCGGGGGCTTCCAGAAAATCGACCAAGACCTGCCTGTGAAAGCAGAGACAATCACTTTTTCTGCTAACTGTATCTACACTCACTTTCCCAGCGAAACTCGCTCACTGTGCCCAACTTCTTAGTCATGTCATCTTTGTTGTCATGTTTAGTACAGAATGAAAAGTTCAATTATATTGGTAGTATTTTTCTAAGAATCTGTGTTAGGCCTGTTTAGGATGTGCAATACAGTGTACATCTCCGAATAGAGAGTGAGCATAAAAAATGTAATGCATACGTCTAATGAAATGCATATTTTCATAAGCATGTTTTTTTTGTAGTTGTAACAATTTGTCAAACACGAGAACCTGATTTTAAATTAAACAAGGTTTGGACAAAAATCAAGTTTACTAGTTTTACAGCCAGTAAAGCACTGGAGTGTCAAGGTAAATGTAGCTAACAAGTACTAAAAGTCTGTCACCCAGTTTGTGTTCGTAAATGTTATCTGAAGGTACCTGATTTTGGAAAATGACCCAAAAAGCAAATATATGGGTTATATCCTGCACAGTACTTAAGACATCCATGTCATAATATGGTTATAATCATAATCATACTTTGTTAATTTACTTAATTCGCTGCTTAACTTGCTTCAATCCACCTGGATGTGTCATGTAACTGTTAAGAACATAAGAATAGAGCAGGGAACTGCCTAAGCAGCATGCAGAAACTGTGAAAAACGAGCGCATTTAACTCTCGGCATTGCAAAGACGCAGTTCTTCTTTCCCGCTTGCTTCTCTCCTTGTCAGCTGTCTGCCACAAATAGAAACTAATTCTGAAGTAGAAACTAATCTGCATCGGTCCCCCTGCCCACGCACAGCTGTCATGCTGCAGATCCAGCGCAACGTCAACTTCAGCCAAACGTCTCTCAGGGTTTGATACATCTGCACTGTTACGTGTGTCATTACAGCTGCTGGACTACAGCAACTAATGTATTAGCCAAGGTAATACATGGGTTAAGTATGTTAGTAAGCTTAATAAGAAGAGTAATAATCTTATCAAGCCGTGGACGTATATGCAAACGGACATTGTCCGAATGGACGCTATGTGCAGACTTTGGGTCCATTACTTTCCATTACTTCTTAGCAGCATTAGTCCTGTAGCTTTGGTGCAAAACGTGAGGAGAAACTTGTAAATGTGATTTTTTTGTTTAACCAGCTGCTCTACTTTAATCTTGACAAATACCTCACATACAGTGGGGCAAAAAAAGTATTTAGTCAGCCACTGATTGTGCAAGTTCTCCTACATAGAAAGATGAGAGAGGTCTGTAATTTTCATCATAGGTACACCAACTACGAGAGACAAAATGAGAGAAAAATCCAGGAAATCACATTGTAGGATTTTTAAAGAATTTAATTGTCAATCATGGTGGAAAATAAGTATTTGGTCAGCCACAAACAAGCAATATTTCTGGCTCTCACAGACCTGTAACAACTTCTTTAAGATGATCTTCTGTCCTCCACTCGTTACCTGTATTAATGGCACCTGTTTGACCTCGTTATCTGTATAAAAGACACAAGTCCACAGCCGCAAACAGTCAGACTCCAAACTCAACCATGGCAAAGACCAAAGAGCTGTCAAAGGACACCAGGAAGAAAATTGTAAGTAATAAAACTTGCACAATCAGTGGCTGACTAAATACTTTTTTGCCCCACTGTACATTTGCATACACACTAACCACTTGTCTTTTTCTTAGTAGCCATCATTTTATCATTTATAGCCTAACATCTACACTATATGAGAATTTACTTCAAGCACTTAAAATATTTTAAACATTTATTTGTAGATAAGAGTTATGATGCTTTGTTTATTTTGAGGTAATGCTACTTTAAATAAAGTACAGACAGCTACAGATAACCAACATACATGCAAATGTGTCTTTGGTGCTTGGGCTATTTGCCAACCCATTAACTATGTAAAGCGATTTAAAGTGCTTTGTTTATGAAATGGGCATGGTTCATGCTTGCGTACTTTTACATTACCTTGTAAAAACCAAAATGGACTCGGGTAGCTTAAAGGTGGAAAAGAATAATCTGAAAGTAAACGATCAGTCATTTGATGGGAAAACAGTCACATAGCAGATGTTTTTTGGGGAGGATTTGAGTTTGGAACAGAGTTATACGAGCACACTCTTTTGATAGGAGAAGAGAGAACCTGTTGGAATTTCTCGTTCCCCCAGCACCAAGGGAAGACTGGTGAGTACAGCTACTATGGGTTCGATTGTGTTCTCCTTATGTTTAGTAGTGATCCTAAAGCAGTCTCTATTGTTGAACTTGTAACTTAGTTAACAAGTCATAATTCAGTAAGTCCACTAAAAGGCTTGAAGCTTTCTGAGGTAAAAGGTTTTGCGTCTTCTCTGGTTAATCGTCTGTTTTCCACAGTTTTCCCCATTAGTACAACCTTACAGAATTGTTTTGTATTCGTCTTTTACCTCGTGCTAGCACAAATAAGCAACAACCCAAGAACACAATGCAACTTAAATCCTGTTAGGATTGGATGTAGGTAAAGTCATTGGATACATAAATAAACATCTAAGTACAGTCTTCTTTCAGTCTTTACTTGCCAAGAGACTTGGACATCCAATTCGGACATTTGAACATCCATTGGAAGTTCATTCCACCACCTGGGTGCCAGTACAGAGAAGAGTCTTGATGCTTGTCTTCTTCAATCTTGAGTGGTGGATCCAGTCAAGCCAAGCTTGTGTCTCAAAGGGTTTGAGGTACAAAGTGAGGTCTGATTAGAGACTTTAGATAAGAAGGTGATGGACCATTTTTGCTTTTGTAGGCAAGCATTAGGGTTTTGAATCTGATGCAGGCCACTATAAAGAGCCGGTGAAGAGAAGGCACGTTCTGCCACATTCTGAGCCAGTTGCAGGGGTCTGATTGTACTGTACACATGGGAAGACCAAAAATTGCAGTAATAATACAACAAGACACTGGACAAGCAGCTGGGTGGCTTCCCTGGAAAGGAAGGGTTGAATTCTCTTGATGCTGTAGAGGAGATACCGGCAGGACTGGGTCATTTTGGTAATATGAGCAGAGGAACTTGGCTGGCTCTCAAAGATACTACTTGATTCTGAACTACGAGCCAATCTGGACATAGTAGGAAACTGTGTGGGTAAAAGTACTGATGTAAGACTGCAACAATGAGATTGCTTATTGGATTCCTTTGACATGAGCACACTATCAATCGAGAATGTAGTTTGAGAAAAATACTGCGCGAGGTTTTTGGTGCTTATGAATAAAAGACTACACAATAAACATGTCTTGGCTGATTGTAACATATATAAATTGTCTTGACACTCTTTGAATCCTGCACTATTCTGATAACAGGTTTCTGAAATCATTTTTTGTAGTGCATAAGGGAAACCAGTATTTAACCAGGACCTAATAAGATGACCCAAACAGAGCCACAAATCAAGACTAAACTCAGGATATTCAAGATCCTGTGGTCCAGCTCCAATAACCTGTCAGCCGCAGCTCTCTTTGGTGAGTGTGTTCACGTAGCAACATCCAGGACCTCCAAGTATCTCGGCTTCACAGACCCGGAAAACAAATTCCAACCGAGCGGCTCGACCCTGCGCGAGATCTTCCTCATGACTTACATCCAGCACAGCAAGCAGCTAAATCTCACTAAGATGTTCAGCTGCACGGTCATGACCCAAGAACAAAGGTTCCTCCTAGGGACAGACTGGGTCTGGGCTGTGCTGGATCCTCATAGCAAAGACACCAGACTCCAGATTGCCGTACAGGTCCTGCATCGCACACAGAAAGCTGAGGAACAATTCCATATTGAGGTCATGCCTACAGCCGGAATGGCGGCTTGTGACGGGACCCGAGCTGAGAGAATGGTGGAGTTCTGCTCTTCTATTGGACGGACCTGTTTTGCGCTTTTCCTGTTCTTTGGCCGGAAGAACGACCCAGGAAATGTCTACGGCCTGTTGAGCAACAACCTGCATGAGGCGCTTGGGAAGTGTGTTCAAATCAATCAGGAATTTATCGAGTGCTTCTTCAAGAGGTCCAAGGGTTTTTTCAGTGCGGCTGAGATGCTGCATGCGGTCATCAGTAAGCAGGACTGTGACCCGCTCACAATGCTGGTCAAGTTCACCTAATAAGTCATCGGCTGCTTTTACTCGGGTTGTAGTACTTGAGTCTGGTCTCGAGACCAAATATTTGTTGACCAGCTGAGTCCAATGTGTCTGAGGTTACTTGAATTATAAGCTGAACTTTTTTCTTTCGTTACTGAATATCAACACAGAGTAAATCAGTCCTTTCTCCACGTGCCTACATAAAATCTGCTCTTCGATTGGCTAACAGGGAAAAACAAGTTACTGTTCTTCTCGTTCAGGATCCAATCGATGAACACATTTTATTCTGACTAGTCTGGCGTTAAGATTGCAAGTGTGCATTTTTGCTTGATCGCTTTACTTACTTGGTATAGTTTAGGACATTGTTTGTTTGAGGGCAGATTTAAAATATGAAAAAAAAACATATAGAATGGATGTTGTTGCTATATTCAGTTGACTCTATGTGGTGATTCTGATTAAGGGAAACAGAATCATCACCATCATTTACTTCTAACAGTTACATTCCCTTAGTTTGACTAGGCTATGTGTTATATTTAATATTTTACTAAATATATGATGAAATATAAAAAGATTTATTAATATACTGTATAAATAACAATTGATAACAAATGTAGAGTGAATTACAAGCTATTTTTTCCCCATATTATTATTCTTCTTTTTATTCTTGTATGATAAGATGCATTAAATTAGGTCTCGGTCCTGGTCACCCCAGGTCTTGGTCTTGACTCGGACTCGACTACTAGTAGTCTTGGGGACTTAATGTGTCCCGGTCTTTACTTGCATTCTGCTCTAACAGTCTAGACTACAACACATGTTAGAGATTGTGTCTGTTGAGAGTCTATCTTAAAAATACTCCAGAATTGCTTAAAATCTACATGTGTGTCCATTTACCTGGAGAAGTGATGATACCAGGTGAGAAGAACACAGGCTGGTGGAGGGAGTGTGATGTTCCAGGTTGTTTTTTGCTGGATAAACCTGGGTCTGGGCTTTCATGTGGATGTTTCTTTGACATGTAACTCCAACCTGAACATCGTCACAGACCTGGTGGTTTTAAGGTTTTGGCTGATCAGGGTATAAACAGCAAACCATATACTGTGGAAATGCTGCCCTGTCGGGTACCTTGGAAAGGTACACACGAATATGAATGCCGTCTTTCACACCGAGTCCGAAACTGACATATTGAGTCACTGCATGAAATTTCTGCGTTGTTTGGATGCGTTAAATCCGAGCTCGATTGTCATGCAGAACAGCTCATCCTGCTAGTAGCAGAGCACAAGAGCTTATAGGACAGGACAGGGCAGGATTCAAACCAGGTCGGTTCACTGCTAAGTGATCTACTATTGAGCCACACTAGTTCAAATCCTGGTTGGAATGAGAGAAACACAGAATTGCTTTCATGTTTGTGTTGCTGAAAACTAGGAATGAAACACAGCTTGCGGAGATATTATTTGTGTCATTTACCTTATACTACTGGTCAAATGTTTTAGAATTTTATCCCATTTTTATCGATGTTATGCATTTTAATGTCTGTATGCGCCTTGAAAAACACTGAACAAATAAATCCTCAGGTCTTCAGCATGCTGCACCAACCGAGCATGTGTCTAGCTCTGTGTAATTAATTTGTAAAACAATAGAGGGGTATATCAAACTTTTTTTTATTATTTCTTATTGTATGACCAGTAAGTTCTTTAAACAAACTCATTCTAGTTACTATACTGAACTGCAAACCATCACCAGCAGAACATACTGTTAATAGTGTGCCATAAGTCCAGCATCAAAGGGGTATTGTACGTTTTTCTGTTTTTATTGTTTTAATACAATATTCTTACATCACTACAGCCGTATAAACGCACAGGAAATGAGTAAATGAGGGCTGTTGAGTATTTGTGTTGAACATTTATTGAAGCATGTAAGTCCATTATTCCTGCATCATTTACCACGTGCTTGTTATTCCATTTGATTATAGTACCGGGAATAATAGTGGACATATTAAGCAAGTGGGTGGTTAGCACTGTCACCTCACAGCTCCAAAGATCCATGGAGAGTTTCTGGATCCTCTCTCATTTTCTCTGGAGAGTTTGGATCCTCCCATATTCCGAAGACATGTTAGGTCAATTGGCATCTCTGAAGCATCTCAGTGTGAGTGAGCGTGTTGTGATGGATTGGTGGCCTGTCCAGGATTGGTTCCCACCATGCACCCTGTGCAGCTGGTTGCACCCATAAGAAAATGAATGGTTTGCGTAAAACATTTCCCTGTGATGCTGGACTCGTAAGACACCCGGTACTATTCTATACGAATGGGTGTGACGGTTAGTACGTGAAAGTGCTTTGTGCTTCATGGCCGAGTTTGTTGAGGTTTGGCAGGCAGGCGTTCTGGATCATGAGTGGGGGACCACACATGACGATCAGCACATCCTTGGCCGGAGGTGGAAGATGATCCTTAATCATCGTGGCATCAATAAATCCTTTGCTGTACTTCCAATCTGGTGCATAAAAACCAGGTATATTTGATAGACTATACATTTTAATAGTGTCTTTAAGTATTTTATGGAATATGATAATAATAAGTGTGTTTATACTACTAACTCCAAATCATTCAAAGTTGGGACAGAATCTAATATGCAAAAAAAACTTTACTCTGACTTTTATTTCATTTCTGACAGTGAACACAAGATATATTGTTTCTTCTGGTCAACCATCCATTCCTGCAATTCAGGCCTGCAGCACATTCCAAAAAAGTTGTGACTGGGGCTAGTAATGAGGTAAATAGACAAATAATAAGGTGATTTCAAACAGATGATTATAATCATGATTTGGTACAAAAGCAGTATCCACAAAAGGCTGAGTCTTTGAGCAGAGTATCTCCAATGCTTGAGAAAATTAATGAAATGTTCCTCAAAGAAATATTGGAAGGGATTTGCATATTTCTCCCTCTACCCTGTATAATATCATTAAATAATTCAAGGAATCTGGAGGAACAGCACGTAAAGGGTAAGGGCACAAGCCTAAACTGAAGATCCGCGATCTCTGATCCCTCAGACAGGACTGCATCAATAACCATCATTCATCTATAGCTGATAGAACCACATGGACAAGGGATTGCTTTATGAAACCTTTATCAAGCACTACGATACAGAGTTACATTCACAAATGCCACTTAAAACTTTACTGTGCAAAAAGAAGCCTTATGTTATACCCAGAAGCAGTGTCAACCTCTCTGGGCTCTGAGGTATCTGGGATGGACCATCACGCAGTGGAAATCAGTGGCAATAAGTATTCCAGATCTTTTTTTTCTTTTTGTTTTGAAGAAATGGATGCCATGGAACAAAAACAAAAGGCCCATCCAGATTGTTAACAGCAACAAGTCCAAAAGCCAGGGTCTGTGATGGCCTTTGTTCCTCAAAGACTCAACCTTTCGTGGATATTGCTTTTGTACCAAATAATGTTTATAATCACCTGTTGACATCACTTGTTTGTTGTTGTTTTTGTGTGTGTGTGTGTTTTGTTTTGTTTTTTACCTCAATACTAGCCCTAAATTGATCCATTCCCAACTTTTTTTCGAATGTGGTGCAGGCCTGAAACATGCATGAATGTATATCAACAAATTAAATGATGTTAACCAGACAAAACATGAATTATCTTGATATATAATATTAAATAATATATAGGAAAAAGTCAAAGTAAATGTAAGAAAGACTGCTTTTTTATTTGCATTTTCCATAACTTTTTCTGATTTGGGGTCATAGAAAAAATCAATATAATTAAATCAATGTACGGGAAACGCTGCAGGATCTTGTCTAGTTACTCAATACGGTACACTACAGTATCCTACAGTGGTGCTTGAAAGTTTGTGAACCCTTTACAATTTTCTATATTTCTGCATAAATATGACCTAAAACATCATCAGATTTTCACACAAGTCCTAGAAGTAGATAAAGAGAACCCAGTTATACAAATGAGACAACAATATTATACTTGTTCATTTATTTATTGAGGAAAATTATCCAATATTACATATTAGTGAGTGGCAAAAGTATGTGAACATTTGCTTTCAGTACTGTGGTGTGACCCCCCTGTGCAGCAATAACGCAGCTAATGTTTCCTTAACTGTTTGATCAGATCCTCCGTACAGAACATCTTCAGCTCCGGATGTTGTGGGTTTCCTCCATTAGCTGCTCGCTTTCAGGTCCTTTCCACAACATTTTGATTGATAAGGTCGGGACTTTGACTTGGCCATTCAAACATGAACTTTATTTCTTCTTTAACCATTCTTTGATAGAACACTTTGTGTGCTGGCTTAGGTCTTGTCTTGCTGCTGACCCACCTTCTCCTTGAGATTCTCCGTTCATGGACAGATTTCCTGATATTTGTTTTCCTTTAGAATTCTTTGATATATCATTCAGAATTCATTGTTCACATCAATGATGGCAAGCGTCCTGGGCAGATGCGCAAAACAGGTTCCAACCATGAGACCACCGCCACCATGTTTTCACAGATGGGATAAGGTTCTATGCTGGACTGCAGTGTTTCTCCAGACTTCTTTCTCCAAACACTAATGCTTTTTTCTTTTAATCCAAAAGTTCTATTTTGGTCTCATCCATTCCACAAACATTCTTCCATAGTCTTCTGTGGCTTGTCAAGTGATCCTTAGCAAACTGCAGACGAGCAGCAATGTTCTTTTGGAGAGCAGTGGCTTTCTCCTTGCAACCCTGCCATGCACACCATTGTTGTTCAGTGTTCTTCTGATGGTGGACTCATGAACATTAACTTTAACATTAGCCAATGTGAGAGAGGCCTTCAGTTGCTTAGAAGTTACACTGGGGTCCTTTATTACCTCGCCAACTATTACACGCATTGCTCTTGGAGTGATCTTTGTTGGTTGACCACTCCTAGGAATTCCCTCCATTTTTACACAACTTGTCTGACTGTGGATTGGTGGAGCCTTTAGAGATGGTTTTGTAAATTTTTCCGTCTGATTAGCATCAACAACTCTTTTTCTGAGGTCCTCAGAAATCTCCTTTGTTCGTGCCATGATACACTTCCACAAACATGTGTTGTGAAGATCAGACTTTGATAGATCTTTGTTTTTTAAATAAAACAGGGTGCCCATTCACACCTGATTGTCATCCCATTGATTGAAACACCTGACTTCTAATTTCATTCACCTTCAATAACTGCTAATCCTAGAGGGTCACATACTTTTGCCACTCACTGATGTGTGATAGTATTCATTTCCTCAATCAATAAATGACCAAGTCTACTAGTTTTGTCTGCATTTGTTTTAATTGGGTTCTATTTATCTAAAACTTTTAGGACTTGTGTGAAAATCTGATGATGTGTTTAGGTCCATATTTTGCGAAATATGAAAAGTGTAAGTTTCACAAACTTTCAAGCACCATGTATATAGCATTGATAAGTACGGTATTACTAGAGTGTTTGGAAACATCCAGGTTGCATAAAGTGGCAATTTCAATCATGTATCGGTAATTTGCTTGCGTGACCTTGAAGGAGCCTGTCGAGTGTATACCACAGGTGGAGTTGTAATCGGATGGTTCTTCGCAACCTCTTCCATCTCCTTCCTTCAAGATTCCTTTCAGTCTGGTACAGAGGGAACATATCTGTAATAAATCCCTTTTCTATACTAGAACTACTATGAAACAACATTTCATCAACAAACTACTGTGTAACTAGTATTCTAGATCAGTACCTGATTAGCAAATATTAAGGAGCACTTGGTGGCGTCCTCAGGATCTGCTGTGATGCTGCGGATAAGCTGTAGCATTGGCGTGATGCCTATAATAAGAGATGGATGACGGATGACATGCAGTAATGTCTGCGCAAGTGTGGATAGCTATTTATGTGATCTAAATATTCACCTGTACCACCGGCAATCATGCCCACGTGTTTGAACTTCCTCACCTTGGCATCAGACTTTTTATCAGGTCGAATGGCAAAGTGACCTATTAGACAAGTTGGGAAACACAAAATTAACATATACAGAGCCAAACACAAGTCGGTACACTGTTACGTTACGTAAACTAACACTTGCAACCTAGCTCTTCCTATCCCAAGCTTTCTCTCTGTAGTGGTAATCATGAGCGCCCCCTATGCTTTACAGTGAGTTAAGATTTGAACCCATCTTAAATAGATAAAAAAATAGAGAACCAATACATGGCAGTTAGTGTTTGTACTAAATAAATAACTGTATTTGGCTATTTAGTCAATACCGGTACACTAGAGTATCCCCTATGGCATTGCTAGGTATGATATATGATATGGTGTCCATATAATGTACAGTGTAATCTTGTTGCCAAACTCGCCCCTCCCCAAAAATAGCCATAAAACAGACGTGGGCGAGACTGTAGACTATATAATAGCATTCTAATAATGGAGCAGCAATCCTAATCTCACTGTACTTGTGCAACGACAATAAAACATATTCTATTCTTACCATTCCCATCATACACAAGCAGGCCGTTTGGCCCTCTGAAGTCCATGGTGTCACCGATCTTCATGTCATCCAGGTACTGAGACATCTTTCCTCCTTCAGGGTAGTTTGGATGGGTGTTTTTGTAGTAGACCTAGTGAACAAGGTTTGCACGGTTTATCTCGTGTCCTTAATAAAACAATATGCTCTTAGTTTCAATTTCTGAACTGACATTCGCATGGTCTGGTCAGAACATGAAAGCATGGATCCATCCTGCCTTGTAACAATTCAGACTGGTGGTGATTGTTTAATAGAGTGGGTTATATTTTCTTGGCATACTTTGTGCCCCTTATTTCACAGCCTACCTGAGTATTGTTGCTGCTCATGTGGATCCCTTTATGACCACAGTGTACCATTTTTGGATACCTACTCCCAGCAGGATAACGTGTTATGTCACAAAGCTCAATTCATCTCACACTGGTTTCTTGAAAATGACGAATGACACTGTACTCAAACGAGCTCCACAGCCACCAGACCTCAATCCAATAAAGCGCCTTTGGGATGTGGTGGAACAGGAGATTTGCATCATGGATGTGCAGCCGACAAATCTGCGGCTACTGCGTAATGCTATCATGTCAGTATGGACCAAAATCTCTGAGGAATGTTTCCAACACCTTGTTGAATCTATGCCACGAAGATTTAAGGCAGTTCTGAAGGTATAAGGGTCCAACCCGGTACTAGCAAGGTATATCTAATAAAGTGGGCGGTGAGTGTATAATCAGAAACATTTTTGCTATTGTTGTAATGCATTATTTTAAATGACGTCTCCATTCAAAATTCTATACAGGTGAAACTGAGGAGGCTGTAACCCCAGCAGCATCCTCCCTGCTATACAGTGATACTGACCTTCACAACAAGATCAACAAAGCCCTGGTCCTCATCGCTGGAGACAGGTGTGTAAGCCCTGATCACTAGACTCCCATTGACTTTAGCAGACAGGTACACATGCTGACCTTTTGGAGTGAACAGAATACAGATCAGTATGGCCTACACATATAAAAGTGAGATAAGGATGTAGGTGAGGGTTCTTACCAACAGGAAGACCAAGCACATGAAGGGAGGAGGGAAGACCAAAGCGCAATCTCTTAGTATCGTGTGAGATTTCCTGTCAGGATTAGCAAAAGTAGGATGGAATGACAAATTAAATATTCACATGAGGGCTCTTCAAAACACCTGCTACAACAGATCTTGGTCTTTATAGTAAGATCAAGTGTGGTTCCCCTTTAACTGGATAGAAAACCTTTGATTATCACCTTAAATTAGATGTCATGTTTAATTTAATTGAACTTTAATTGAACTGTATTTAAATGTATTGACATATTTAAATGAGACCTGAAATACTGGGAAGGAAAGAGACGCTTAATGAAGAAACATGGAGAGGAACAATGCTCAAATGGGAACCCATCCCTTCTAGGTTAAGACTGTGCAATAGATAATGTCATATTGTTGAAAATTAATACAATAATGTGTCCAGTGTTTTGAATCAGATGGACCATTAAGTGAACTATAATTCTGAAGCAGGAGCACCACTACAGATCTATGAATGCGGGGGAGCCTAAAAGGTCCTCATTATGAAACTGGAATAAAATTGAAAACATATGGAGAAATTGCCTCATAGAAACTAATTTCCATAAAGCGACATTCAAAGTTTGTATTAAGCTTAATTATTAACTACTGTCCATCCCCTAACAATGACCACAGATCAGGCACAAACATATTACATGCAGTAGCAGGTCCTAAATACACTACTCAAATATGAGAATATAGACAGAAGAAAATGAGTTTCTTAAATGTTTTTAAAATTTATTTTCACACACAAGGAAATATTAACTCAAAATCCATTACCAGGCAGAGGACACAAGAGCTATTGGTAAAACCCCAACAAATAGGAATAAGTACTAGAAAAAATAGCATTTTAATTTTAATTTGTTAGCAGACTAAAGAGTTTCTTAAATCCAGTAAATACATCAAATAACTTTCAATTTGCTCTAAAGTTATTAGCTCTATCTAACTTTAATTTTTAGAACAAAAAATAGAAACAGGTTGAATAATCACAATATTCGAACAATATTCACACTATATATTCGAACGATAATCACAATATTCGATCATTTTACTTATTTTATCAAACGAAATGCGGATCCACCATTTCAGGGACGTTATGAGGCAGCAGCGCCTCCCCCAGGTCCTAGTGTGTCAAATTTAATTCCTTGATGGATATGGAGAGATATTAAACAGTTGAAAAGAGATAAACTATTGACGATGTAAACTGATAATGCATGCTTATTTGGGCTAACGACGTCCATACTATAAAATAAATCGTTTGTCCCACGGGGCTCACATTGAATCGATGTAATGTGTACAAAACCTGGGCTCCCTTTGCTTCATATAAATCTGAAAACAGCCTTATTTGAAGCAAAATAGCAGGGGCGTCATTGCTGTGCCCCACTTTAAATTACGGAGGTAAAACAGTAATTTTTATCCCGGATTTCTGAGCAGAACTACAGGACACAACACGCAAATTCACTGCAGGCACTACATTTCCCATAATTCCCGAGCATCTTTCGAAAAGCTTGAACGCTTCCGGTTTTTCCTCATGAGAAATGGACATGTTCCTTCTGTAGATGAGGTAATGCAATTAATAAAAATTCTCTAGTGTTAATTTGTTCTTTATTTCTCATCCATGACAGAGGAACACCCACTTGTGTTAAATCACTTAATCTAAGTAGTGTTCACCAGGCTTTATTATGCACAGTTGTGCCCCTACGACTGATTGGCAAGTAAGGGGGTACAGCTGTGCCCCTCTATATTCTGTGTGCCCCAATATGACAAGTAGGAATTCCCCTGCTTAATAGAACTAACAGAGTACTTCAGATGGAAATCACTGCTATTATGCCTTATTTGAAATGACCTTAATATCAGCTCTACAATGAAACTTCATGACTGACCTCCTTCTCTACGAGGGGCAGTGGGTATTTAACATTAGGATCCTGCAGAGTTTTGGGGAACTTGCTCTCTTTCTTTCTGTCAGCAGAGTCCCCTGACCTCAGAAAGAGCAAGATCACGGTGGCTAACACGACCAAGGCTCCGATCAGCACAGGTAATGTCTGAAACACACAAGCATGAGCAACCATGTTAGAACATTAGTATAGACTAGCAACTGGTACAGTCTTCCAAGCAGTTGTGGGTTGAGGGCGTTGCTCAAGGACACAACAGTAGTGATTGAGCCAGACTCAATAGCCATGTTTAAATATACTAGTACACCAGTAACTGCATAAACAACAGATCTTTGTTGACAGACAGTGAAGTTAGACAGCACAGCGAAATTTGTTTGCATGGGATGCCCCGTAGGTCGTGGGTGGGCTAGCATGTCAACCACTGTGCTACCTGAGCATCTGAAATCTATGAGTTCATCATTTTCTCAAATCAAACATGGTCATGGTCAAGGACATGGTTAACGTGAGACTTATTTTTGCACAGTAAAGTTTTAAGTGGCATTTGTGAATGTAACTCTGTATTGTAGTGCTTGATAAAGGTTTGATAGAGTAATCCTTTGCCCATGAGGTTCTATCAGCTATTGATGAATGACGGTTCTTGATGCAGTGCCATCTGAGGGATTGAAGATCATGGGAATTCATTTTAGGCTTGTCCTCTTTCCATTCCTTGAATCGTTTAATGATATTATGCAGTGTAGAGGAAGAAATTTGCAAATTTTTCCCAGTCTTGCTTTGAGGAACAATGTTTTTTAAATATTTCAATAAATTTCTCACACATTTGTTGATAAATCTGGCCATCCTTACTACTGACAGACTCAGCCTTTTGTGGATGCTGCTTTTGTACCAAAGCATGATTACAATTACCCGTTGACATCAACTTTTTGAAATCACATCATTAGTTCATTTTTTATCTCATTACTAGCCCTAAATTGCCACTGTCTTGCAGTGCACTGCCTTCCTGGAATGTCTTGCAGGCCAGAAATGGATGTTTATAAACAAATGAAATATCTCGGGTTCATAGTGTCTGCAGTGAAATAAAACTCAAACTAAATGTAGCTCTACTATTGATTCAGAATTCTTGATCACTTCCTTCTGAATTCCATAGATTTTATACGTAAGCAATAGAAATATAGAGATGGAATATATATGAAGGAGAGTTTAATCTTACCAACTCCATCCTGTTCTGTCTGCAGCAAGCAGAGTGAATGGAGATCACATGTAGGTCATCCCACACCAGCACTCTGAACTTTGCACTGCAGCAGGTATAGAGAGGGAGTGCATGGGTGGAGTCTACACGTTTCAACCAATCAGAGCACAGCAGGCATGTTGGCCGGTCTGCATGAACAATGCACACACCAGCACCAGCCAATCAGGTCTGCTGACTGGATTGAGCGAGCTGTGAATGTGAATGGTGTGGGATCACCCCACAGCCTCAGAAATGAGGAGGTACAAAGATGAGATCCTCCTCCTCACACATGCACTCACGTAGCAGCTTAGAAACATTTATAGTTCCTGAAATGTTCTTCGTTCAGGCGTAAGAAGTAATCTTAAGCCTGTCTTAAGCTTCTCTTTATCATTGAATTCAGGTGTTTCATTTGGTTCCTTTGCCACAGTCGTATAAAATCGGCCTTTACAAACATCTGTAAAAGGTTGGATCGTTCTAAAGAGTGCGCTAATTTCGAGCGCAGCACTGTACCAGGATGCCACCGTTGCAACAAGTCAGTTTGTGAGGTTTCTTCCCTCCTAGATATTCCACGATCAGTTGTGAGTGGTATTATTGAAAAGTGAAAGCATTTAGGAAGCACAGCAACTTAGCCAAGTGTCAGACCATGTAAAGTCCATAGTGCATAAAGTCTCCAATGCTCTGCTGACCCAATAACTGCAGAGATCCAAACCTTCGCTGGCATTAACATCAGCACTTCAGACACAGCAGTGACACACGGCGCATGTGGCAGGGCATCCAGGCCATCACCAGCTACAGAAATACACCACCAGTCTGTGACAGTGATGCCTCCCTTCCAGATGTGCTGAATAACTTCTGTGCTCGGTTCGAGGCACAGAATGATGTGTCAGTGAGGAAGTCCACCCCTTCTCCCAGTGACCAGGTGCTTTGTCTCACCACAGCAGAAGTGAGGAAAACTCTACGCAGAGTCAACCCACGGAAAGCTGCAGGACCAGACAACATTCCTGGCAAGGTGCTCAGAGGATGTGCAGACCAGCTAGCAGATGTTCTCACAGACATCTTCAACATCTCTCTGAGCAGTGTCGTTGTTCCAACGTGCTTCAAGGCAACCACTATCGTCCCCGTGCCGAAGAAGTCTCCAGTGTCCTGCCTCAACGACGTCCCGTTGCACTCACGCCATGAAGTGCTTTGAGGGGATCGTCTTGAGCCACATCAAGACCTTACTGCCACCCACAATGGACCCTCTGCAATTTGCGTATCGTCCCAATCAATCCACGGATGACTCCATAGCCACCACTGTTCATCTGGCTCTCACCCACCTGGATAAAAAGGACTCCTATCTTCGAATGCTGTTCATAGACTTCAGTTCAGCATTCAACACCATCATACCTCAGCACCTGATTGGGAAGCTGAGCTTTCTGGGCCTGGACGCCTCCCTCTGCAACTGGATCCTGTGCTTCCTGACTGGGAGACCCCAGTTCGTCCAGATCGGCAGTACTGTCTCCAGCACCACCACACTGAGCACTGGAGCCCCACAGGACTGTGTGCTCAGTCCACTGCTGTTCACCTTGCTGACTCACAACTGTGCAGCAATGCACAGCTCAAATCACATCATCAAGTTCTCTGATGATACGACCGTGGTGGGTCTCATCAGCAAGAACGACGAGTCAGCATACAGAGAGGAGGTACAACGGCTATCGGACTGGTGTAAAGTCAACAATCTGTCTCTGAACGTTGACAAAACTAAAGAGATGGTTGTTGACTTCAGGAGAACCCAGAGTGACCACTCTCTGCTGAACATCGAGATCGTAAAGAGCACCAAATTCCTTGGTGTTCACCTGGAGGAGGATCTCACCTGGTCTCTCAGCACCAGCACCTTAACCAGGAAAGCCCAGCAGCGTCTCTACTTTCTGCGAAGGTTGAGGAAAGCATGTCTCCCACCTCCCATCCTCACCACATTCTACAGAGGGACCATCGAGAGCATTCTGAGCAGCTGTGCCACTATCTGGTTTGGTAATTGCACCGTCTCAGACCGCAAGACCCTACAGAGGATAGTGAGGACAGCGGAGAAGGTAATCGGTGTCCGCCACCCCTCTATCACAGATATCTTCAACACCTGCTGCATCCGTAAGGCCAGCAGAATTGTGGATGACGCCACACACTCCTAAAACTCTTTGTTTACACTCCTGCCGTCTGGGAAGAGGTTTTGAAGCATTCGGACACTCCCAACCAGACGGTGTACCAGCTTCTTCCCGCAAGCCATCAGACTCCTTAACCAAAGACTGGACATAACACCACACACACCTGAGTAACACAAACTGGGCCTCATAATCCATACACACTCTCACACACACAAAAGTCTTTTGCGCAGTAGACTTTTTTCTGCTGCTAGTCATGGACATTCTGCACTTTATACTCATCTACCTCAATAGAAGTAAATGGTTACCAGTCATGATACTCTCTGTCTGCACTGTGTGTTTTGTTCTGCACTGTTTGGTCTTGTCGCACTGTTTGTACTGTCGCAACTAACTTGTACTGACGGACGAGTCTGGGTTTGGCAAATACCAGGAGAACGTTACCTGCCTGACTGTATTGTGCCAACTGTAGAGTTTGGTGTTGGAGGGATAATGCTATGGATTGTTTATCAGGGGTTGACCTAGGTCCCTTCGTTCCAGTGAAGGGAAATCTTAATAGCTCATTTAGCACAGCGATACATTTTGGACAATTCAACTTTGTTGTTCCATGACTGTGTCCCAGTGCACAAAGCAAGATCCTTAAAGACATGGTTGGGTGAGTTTGGTGTAGAAGAATTTGACTGGTCCGAACAGAGCCCTGACCTCAACCCTATGAAACGCCTTTCAGATGAACTAGAATGGCGATTGTGAGCCAGGCCCTCTCATCCATCATCAGTGTCTGACCTCACAAATGCTCTTCTGGATGAATGAGCTAAAATTCCCACAGACACAGTCCAAAATCTTATAGAAAGCCTTCCTAGAAGAGTGGAAGCTGTTATAGCTGTTATGTAAAGGGGGACCAACTCCATATTAATGCCTATTGATTTAGAATGGGATGTCATTAAAGCTCATGTAGGTGTAATTTGTACGTGTCCCAATACTTTTGTCTACATAGTGAAGGTAGGTGAACATGAGTACATATTAATACACTGTAAATATATAAAATAGGTATTTTTATTTCCATCTAAATCAATAAATATTAATAAATGTCGATTTTTAGAATTAAAATGCAATCAGAGATTTTTTAAAAAAGTTAAAACATTAAAAACAAATGTAAACATTGCCAATGAAGACATATTAATTATTTAATAGTACTTTATATATATATATATATATATATATATATATATATATATATATATATATAAAGTAGTATATAATACAATATAAAAATACAGTCAAAAGTATTCAACCCCCAAAGATTTTAAGGATTTATCAATTTAAGTTTCTTCAAATAGCAAGATTCTGCTTTGGATGACTCCTTTATGAGTTGAGTGATACACAAAATCAGAAGAGAAAATGCATGATGTAGTATTTGTGTGTAACAGTATATTTTGTTAAGATGGCCATGTCACAATTATTCAACCCCTATGAAATATTGTTGTTCTTAAAGCTTTCTGGCAGTTTTTGTGGACTAAAGTGGAGTTGAAACATAATTTGAGAACTCTATAATGATCCTTCATTTGCTTCAGCTGTGATGCGTATATAAACCCCACCCATGAAGGAATTCAAGGTGAGTTGCAATCATGGGAAAGACAAAGGAGCTTAGACAAAAGCTGAGAGTGGAGATTATTTCATTGCATCTAAAAATATAACATCCCAAGAGACACCATTGAGGGCTTTATAAGGAAGTTGAAAACTTATGGAACAGCTGCAAACCTGCCTGGCCGTGGAAAAAAGCCCAAAATTTGATCAAGGGCCCTTAGCAACTTAGTCAGGACAGCTAAGGAAAACATCGTGTGAGTGCAAGACACCTACAGGACAACCTGAAGAAGTGCTTCAGTAGCAACTATAAGACATGCACTGAATAAACGAGGACTTCATGGCCGGACTCCAAAAGGCAACATCAAAAGTCGACTAGAATATGCCAGGAGGAATTTGGATAAGGCTACAGAGTTTTGGGAGACAGTTCTATGGACTTGATGAAACCAGACTGGAACTGTTTGGACATATGGACCAGCGATGTGTTTGGCGTGCGAAAGGCCAGGCTTATGCCTAGAAGAATACCATCCCCACAGTCAAGCATGGAGGTGGGCCACTGGTGTGGGGCTGTTTTTCTGCAGCAGGAACTGGCAGTGTTGATCGTGTACCTGGCATCATGGATTCTCAGAAATACCAGACCATTTTAAAGAGGAACGTGATGCCATCTGTTGACAAATTAAACCTTGGCAGTCATTGGACCTTTCAGCAAGACAATGATCCTAAGCAGACCTCCAAGTCAACCAAAGCTTGGTTGAGAAAAGGTCCTGGAATGTCCTGGAGTGGCCTTCTCAGTCACCAGATCTAAACCCGATTGAAAACCTTTGGTGGGATTTAAAGAAGGCAGTTGCAGCAGGGAAGCCATCAAACATCACTGAACTAGAGGCTTTTGCACATGAAGAATGGGCCAAGATTCAAATTGAGAGGTGTAAGAAGCTTGTTAGTACTTACTGAAAACGTTTGTTGGAAGTTATAAAAGCTAAAGGATGCTCCACAAAGTATTAAAGCAAGGGGTTGAATAATAGTGCACATGCACATGTGTTCAAAGAGTTACGTTTTTCATTTGAACTTCAAAGCTAAGTCAGCTTCTGTTGTCAAAATAACTCACATATGTATTAATAAGTTCTGTTTGTTATTAAGGAGGTTTTTTGTCATTTATTGTCATTATCCTTCATCCACATCTCTATAATATCTTTGGAGTTGAGGAGCTTGAATATTTCTGATTTGATGTATCACTCTTTACCAAAACATCTTGGGTCCAGTGGATAATCTGGAAATCTGGTTTTTATTGCATTTTAAACTTATGGTGGTAAGTTATAGTGTCTAGTCATGTCTACAGCAGCACCAGTACTGTGTGTTTAATCGAAAGACGTACTTCTTCATGTTCCCTACAGTGGACTGGTCCCCTGTCTGGGGACTGTGGTGGCCTAGTGGTTAAGGTACTGGACTATGGACCAGAAGGTCCAGGTTTCAAATCCATAAAGTGAGCGAGTGTACGAATGGGTGACTTCTTCATGTACGTCCTTTATGTACGGCATTGTAGCGTTTTAAGAGCCAAGATTAATTCATGTCAATCATCACTAGAGGGCGCTCCGAGCACATATGTTCTCAGTTGGAATGGAAGATTTCGCAGTTCCTCAACGTGCAGCTGTCACGTTGCTGGGCTCATGCTTCTCAAGCCAAGCATACAGTGTGCTGGAGGTGAGTTTGTCCGGCCAGCGCTGCAGACACTCCGCGTGATCAAACAGAGAAGCCTTGATCGACCTCAATCGACCCAGCTGAATAAAGATGTACAAGAGTGAAAACATTAGCTAACACCTGAGAGGTCATGCTCTTAAAACAGAACTCGAACCTGAATCTAGAACAGAAACTCCAATGTATGTATATAGCATAGGATTCCATTTGGTCAACAAAATGATTAACTATGTTTCACATTATTAAATGCTTCCACATGGATGGGTGTGTGTGTGTGTGTGTGTGTGTGTGTGTGTGTGTGTGTGTGTTCATATCATGTTCCAGTTTGTGATTGTGGACTAAGAGTGGATGCAAACACCTTAAAATTCTTCTCAATAACCATGATAATTGCACACTACAGTACAGTAAATACAGATCAGGTTGTAAACCAATTCCTTTAAACTTGGATAAACAGATATGAGCCTGTCCATTTTGCATTCTCAGCATTGCCCTGGGCGAGGGAGTTCCTGCCCAGTGTGAAGTGAACATACAAGTCAAGTCAGGTTTATTTCTATAGCGCTTTTTCCAATGGAGCATCGTCTCAAAGCAACTTTACAATTTTAGATTATCTCCTAATATCTACGTCCATCCCAAATTGAGCAAACCTAGGGCGACAGTGGCAAGGAAAAACTCCCTAAGCGTTATGAGAAAGAAACCTTGGGAGGACCAAGACTCAAAAAGGGACCCGACCTCGTTGATCATAGATGATAAATCTAAGAATGAAACTAATTTATCTAAATGAATAAGTCTTGCAGTGATAGTTCAAATAAAATGTAAAATATGCACATCGGCATTAAGTAGTCCGATACAGAGTCACTCTAGGATCTTCAGTCTACGCAGGAAAGTCCTTGGTGGCACTGCGTCCCCAGACAACCGGAGGAGTGAGAGAGTTACTGCCATCTGGTGTGGCCCGGGTATGGTGGGGCTGGAGCTGATGACGGAAACAGCTTGAGTGAAGCTGAAGCGGATGAACATCATGTGTGGGGCAGGAACTGGTACCGGAACACAGCTTGGAGGGAAAACAGAAAATGTAGTTAGTTATTGATTAAGGGCACAGTGTCTCTTAACAATCACTGATGCCATGTGTAGCATGAGACCCTGGCAGCATTGCTATAGCAGCATAGCAGCATAGCTAGAAAGAAGAGAACCAGAAGATACCACAGCCACGAGGGATCACATGAGACTTCGGCAACACCAGCAACACTGCCTGGCCAAAAATAGGTCACACTCGAATATCTAGTCGGGCTGCCTTTAGCTTCGATTACGATTGCATTAATTTTTTCCACAAGATCTTGCATTGATGATGGGAGATTTATTCCACTGCATAAAGTCTCCTCCAGCACATCCCAAAGATTCTCAATGGGGTTCAGGTCTGGACTCTGTGGTGGCCAATCCATGTGTGGAAATGATGGCTCATGCTCCCTGAACCACTCTTCACAATCTGAGCCTTCTGAACCAGATGAACATCTTTTCCACGACCACAGGATGTGTCTTTTGACATTTTACCAAATGAGAAGCTCCTCACTGCATCAGTTAGGGTTAAATAACTTGTTGCCAGCTGAAACATAATCACCAGTGCAGGAGTTATCTGATGGGAGGCTCTTCTTTAACTATTTAACTGTTTGCTTAGTTAAATCCAGGTGGTGACCTTTTGTTTGGCCGGGCAGTGTGTGTGTTTAGTGTGACCGTAAACAGTGGTGCAAACAGTAGTGAGTGATGACAAAATCATCTGACAAATACAACGTCCACTCTCCCGTTCCTGTCTGCATCATCAGTATCCTTGTATTCATCTCATACCTAAAAGCCCAGAATAAGAAAACCATTACAAACTCTGAAGGTAACATCTGCAGAGGTCCCCCTGTTTAACTGATGCCATTCTTACTTTAGAACCTATTAGGAACCCATCCAAGGTATGATGCTGAGCCAAGAACCTTGGCATGCATGGTGATTTTAGCCAAGGGCATAAATTTCATTTCAGTGTTTGAGCAATAAACAGTAACATTTCAAAGAGAGCATTTCTTGAGGAGTACCAAAGTGCTGTTGTATTAAGCTGTTCCAGAAGCCTTGGTAAAAACCGAAAACGACGAGTACCGAGCATTTTCCCCATTAGGAATGATGTAAATTGAATGAATCCGTTCCAGACCCCCAGAAAATCCACAGTGTGTAAGACATTATATGCATTAATGGAGTTGTATTGTGGAGATCTTCACTGAGCGAGAGCTATTGTTAACCTGAATCACTGTACTGAATTGTGAT
Organism: Ancistrus triradiatus; assembly: GCA_025084515.1. Taxonomy (NCBI): domain Eukaryota; kingdom Metazoa; phylum Chordata; class Actinopteri; order Siluriformes; family Loricariidae; genus Ancistrus; species Ancistrus triradiatus. The sequence continues at coordinate 1,913 of JAJAGP010000762.1, read as the reverse complement.
TTGTGAATCGTGAATTGAGTTTTGGCTGAGTCACGCAGCTTGACTCATACAAGTTGAAGCAAGTGCGCTGAGTACCGAGACAATTTATCTAGCCAAAATGCGTCCAGAACTGAGGTAACGCTGTACATGTAAAGGCTACAGGTTTTAACATGTTCAGTCATACCAAGAATGCTCTGTAGGTGGCGGTGTATGTGTGGGTGTAGAGTTCTTAAGTGGGATGAATGGCGAGGTTTCATCTAACAGAACCTTAATTGAGAATGAATGATGGTTGATGGATGCCAATCTTGGTTATGTCGTATCTATAGCGGACCCCTCTGCAAAGTCGGGTAGTTTTGAGTCATAAGGACCCTGATCCAAGGGATCATGCTAGGCTGGTGTGGTGACTGTAGTCCCCTTGCCAAACTAGACCCCAAAGACTAATATGGGCTTTTGATGACTTTTAAAAGTGTTTGAGGTTGTGTTGTGTTTGAGGTATACTCGACTTTGCAGAGGGGTGTGAAAAAGTGGTTGTCCCCTTCCTGATTTTCTATTTTTTTTTGCATGTTTGTCACACCTAAGTGTTTCGGAGCATCAAACCAATTTAAATATTAGTCAAAGACAACACAAGTAAACACAAAATGCAGTTTTTAAATGAAGGTGTTTATTGTTAAGGGAGTAAAAAATCCAAACCTACATGGCCCTGTGTTGGTGAGGAAACCCACCAACATCCCAGAGCTGAAGCTGTTCTGTACGGAGGAATGGGCTAAAATTCCTCCAAGCCGGTGTGCAGGACTGATCAACAGCTACAGGAAAGATGCAGTTATTGCTGCACAGGGGGTCACACCAGATACTGAAAGCAAAGGCTCACATACTTTTGCCACTCACTAATATGTAATATTGGATTATTTTCCTCAATAAATAAATGACCAAGTATAATATTTTTATCTCATTTGTTTAACTGGGTTCTCTTTATCTACTTTTAGGACTTTTGTGAAAATCTGATCTTTTAGGTCATATTTATGCAGAAATATAGATTCTAAAGGGTTCACAAACTTTCAAGAACCACTGTATATACAATAGTTTTAGCAATGGTATAATGATGACATATAATTATTTCTCAGTGTCTTTGTTAGATTTCAACCAGAAATACAACGGATTTGTATGCAGTATTTAATAAATCAGAAACATAAACAAAATAATAAAGAAAATCAGAAAAAAAACAGCTATAGGCTACAGTGGCAAGTATTTATTCCGAACTTGCCCTTGAGCAAAAGCAGCATCTGGGAGCTTCATCAGGATACCAAGTTGACCCTTCTATAGTATGAAGAAGCTTGATCAGGAATGGTCCTTTTTCAAAAGGGGAACAAGGTGAAAAGTGAGACTTCCTAAAGCTCACAAAGACTGAAATAAGGATTAGTGGAAAAGAGTATTATATAGTAACGAATCCAAGTTTTGGGTCCAATCATCAACGTGTTTTGTATGGTCATTATACAGTACTATTGCTAAAACAGCAAATCTAATAGTGGCCTAAAACTTTTGCACAGTACTACTTATACTTATATTCAGCCAGCAAAGCTTGTGCATTTAGGCACGATGTGTTAAAAGCAATTTGTCCAGTGAGAATTAATCCATGAGTACACAGTCTCACAACAGACACCAGAGATGATTCGTGATCTTTAGCTCCAAGTCGGAGGCTTCAAAGCAGATTTTACATGCAGTTTTAAAACAACTATAGGCAAAGACAGGATTTCCATGTAGTCTTCAAGCAACCGCATGTTCTCTGTATATACAATATGATGGCGTAGGAGAAGGCAAACCTGTCTCTGAAGCATAAGGGAGTCTGAGTTCATCCATTTCCTCCTCCTCCACGACTTCATGCTGTTCACTTTGGAGATCTGCCAACAGAAAGGCCACTCATGATGCATGGCTGAGGA